>APFE030363484.1:3512-13577 GCA_000404065.3 Pinus taeda | reverse complement strand
CCACTTTAAATCAATGATAAAATGTTTAATACTGCCATCATGGTTCTAATAAAAACCATTTGTTCAATAAAAATGCCTATATAGTAGATTTCAAAACTCACAGCATAGGTATCAATTCTTAAAAAAATCTCTCGAAGAAAAATGGACTACATCCAGATTCTTTAAAGCATCTAGATTTTGAACAGAGATCCAGGAACCCTTATCCAAGAAATCTTGATCGTTGAAGAAATACAAGATTGCTATGGTTTTAACTTGCTAATTAAAATCACATTGGTTTTAGTGGGAGAGAGTGTAGTCTCGTTGATACCTAACTCAACATCGAATTTATTTGGTAACTTCCATAATTTGATTATAACGGACTTAGTGACTGGATCAATGTACTTCAATTAAAATGAGCGACACGGTTATCAGCATCGTGTCTAATCATTTAGTTATAACTTCACTGTCGATATCTGGTTTGTGATTATGTATTATGCAGTATATGTATAAATGTCCAGACAAATGGGGTTCTGTACAACCCTACTGGGGGGTGGGAGATAAGATACATCATTCAATTTTATTTTTCAAATCATGGTTTCAATATTAATGATTCCCAGCGCCACAATTAAAGAGGAGAAGAAAATCAAAGCTGATAATAAACAGATTATCAATTTATTGATGCAGGCAATGCATAGATACGGATTTTACAAAAAATTTACTCTTCTTCGCTAAATTCACTCCTGATCCACTCATCTATAGTGCAAGCAGGCATTCGTAAACCCAACAGAAGCTGCACAGTTATTATTACTACTATTATTGTTACTTATTCTTGTCTGGAGGTGACACGATCATGATCAAGGGCACTTGGGGCCACCTTGCTGTGTCTTCCAGTTGTTGTAGCAAGGGCATAATTCTTTGTTTCCAGACGTCCCTGGAGGAACACACAGACACTTTGCGCAGCACTTTTGACAGAAGAACATGCACGGCTTCTTGTGAGAAGTTGCCGAACAACGGTATCCACATCTTGGCCCGCATTCTGCATTATTTTTCAATCACAATACAATTTTTTTTTCAGTCAATCTAACTGTAAGCGTATTAATAAATTTCTGTAGAAGAAGTTCGAGGTAAGAGAAGAATCCGAAAAGATCGAACCTGACGGACGAATACTTCCCCCGCCTTGCCTGCCCTGAAAGCAATGAACTACTGGTTAGATAGATTACTATAAAAATGCATCTAATCATTTAGTAGAGTGCAGGAACGGTGAATTTATTGATTAATGATAATCTGAGTGGATGCAAGAGTATTAATAAGCATCGGAGCTTACTCGCTTCTGCCCCATGAAAGGATCCACATTGCTGCGTGGTAGGGCTGCCTGCAAAATCAAAGAGTGGATTGTTATGGCAGTTACATGCTATATCATGAAATCCTATATGTGCTTTATTGATTTATTGGCATTACCACTGATCACTTGTAATGTGCTCTAACGTCTTTACCTCGATATTCCATATGAAGAGAGCAAAAATGGTGATGATTATGACAGCAAAAGATAGAAGACGCGCCATGGGAGAAGAAACAGAAGGCACCTGCAACAGCTACTTAGTCACTCCACTGGGTTGATTTGAGGTTATGAGGAGGAGGAGCATTATATAGCACATGGGGTAAGTCGTAGAGGATTTCCTGCTAACCTAGCGTAGTGCTGTTTGGTTGGTCTATTCATCGAAAATTTAACCAGAAAACTTCGAATAACGTAAAACCGTATCAAAGTGTACGGCGTGTCGAAGATATTGAATGTAACAAGGACATCATTGACACGGAAGCGTGTCCTGTTGGATTTTCATAAAAAAAGCAATAGAATTCTGGGAATGTATGCCCGACCAAGCTGTGCATTGTGCCAGAGAAGCCGAAGTATATCAATAGCCACTGGGTATTGAAGAAGAACTATATCTTTGACCGTTGAACACCGACTGCGTAGGAGCGTATGAATTTGTTTTTAATGAATCTTCTTGTATTTCGGTAATAGTAGTACTGTTTGACTGAATTTCCTGGGCGGAATTCGACCTGACTGGACGAAGCAAATTTTTTATTCATATTGGATTGATGTTATCCTATTAAGGTGTGATGCTTTTAATTTTGGATTTTATATATTAGAGTTATTAATTTTTTTAATTAATTAAATATATATATATATAGCTATAAAGTACATGAGGTCATTTGTTATTAGCTATTTATCATCTAAATGTAATTTGTTATTTGACGTCATTTGTTATTAGTGATCTATTATTTTATTTTGATATCATTGGTTAACTGTGATTTATTATTTTATTTTGATGTCATTTATTATCTAATAAAAAGACAAATACAGATTTTACTATTTAATAAAAAATAAATTTAAATCTGAAAATATAAAAAAATTAATCATATAAAATTTTATTAGTTAATATATTTTTCATAAATTTAATAACTCTATCCAACAATCATAATTACTATTTTAAATTTAATAAATATAATTATTTTAAATATTTAAATTTTAAAACATTAAATAGATTTATATTTTTAATTTTCTTTTCAATTAAATACAATATTCAATACAATTATTTTTTTAATTGTTTTAATAGTTTTAAAGGAACCTTTATATTTTTAATAATCAATTTAGATTGTAATACCCCAGGCTCCTTGAAAGAATCATTGTGGTTATTTAATTCAGTTTTATGATTTACTATATTTATTTTTTGTTATGTTATGACTAAGGGAATTAATGTGGTTATTTAATTCAGTTTTATGATTTACTGTATTTATTTTTTGTTATGTTATGACTAAGGCTAAAAGCCAGATAACAAGCTGATACCTAATTATGATTGATTAGTAATCAAGACATGATTAATTAAAACAAACTGTTTGCTACAATTACAAGAAACAGTTAACAAGAAACAATTATACTCCCCTGCCCTCGAAAGGGATATATAGGGGGAAAAGATGAAGCATTAAGAACTATCCTAGAGCTGGGAAAAATAGTGACCAGTGGGAAGTTGCTCATTAATAATCAAATTAAGTGCAGGACTTGAGGCTGGACAATGAAGTCCCGAGGCCCGGCATCGACTGTAATTGGAAATTATTCCAGTGAAAGAACAGTGAAAGTGCTCAGGGGAGAGCCTGGACATAATCACTAAGCTCGTGGCTAGGAGGAGAGGCTTTCCAGATATTTGTTGGGGTTCCACTGATAATTCAAAGCAAATAAGTAATGTAGCCTCTTTTATTTAAGCAAGGATGATCATAGATTAACAAAATAAATGTTTGCTTATAGTATCCTGATAAACTCATTACATAGCATGAATATTATGCCTAAATTTGTAATAGAATGTGCACAAGTAGAAAATTCTTTTAATAAACAAGTAAATCAATTGAATACTCAGTACATGAAATCGAAAGGAGTTCACAATGCAGAAATAAGTGTAAATGTTCCATGAAGCCAGAAAACCAGTAATCGATGGAGTCCAAAAGATCAATCATCTCCTACAGTTCTGATTTATATAGTATAAATAAAAAGCAAAATGAGTCGAAAAACATTCCCGATGCCGCTAGTGGGATATACCCAAACAGAGTAACTCTCTCTCTTTCTCTGACATGCAGGATTGTTTAAACTCTCGGTATTCAAGGAAACAACAACTTCACCCGCTTAGGGTATCATAAAATAAGCTCAAAGTATAAACCTTGATGCAAGTAAGCTACATAAGCACTATAAAAACCATGTAGATATCAACATATTTTCAAAACAATAAAATGGAACAATATCAACACTATGGCATGATATCAATAACAGTATTAATAATATGGAATGGTAAAATCCCTTCGAAAGGCAATGAAAATATATATGTATATACAGTATCATAAAAATCTAGTTTTACAACCAAACACCTTACTGCAACAAAGTGCAAGTTCTATGGCATTTCATCCAAGAAAGACCGAAACCAAAAAGGATTGAAACCCTCGATTACATATAAAAAACCATCGACCTTTGAGTAATTTAAAACATTGGCAGTCTAAAGGAATTTTACACCATAAATTACTAAATCTAGAAATGAAACTGTCTTTCAAACCACATGGAAAACAACCAACATGATAGCCACTATCTACACACTCTGTCCAGAAAGAGTTAAAGGCCAGGAAGACTCCGGCCCAAAAACCTCTTCCAAATGATTTATCATAGGCATCAAACCTTAACAAGAAAACTGGGTAGATTATAGTGAATGAATCCAACCTGTGCAAAGCAGTGCATTATATTAGTTCTCAAGATCTGGGAGGGTGCCGAATCAACACCGTATGAACCTAGGTAAGAGCAACATCTTACCTGCATAAACCCAAAACCCTGTTATTTGAGATATGTATCACTTAATCCTAAAGAAACAATGAAAATTAGAGCAGTCATCGGCATAAGCTCACTTGACCCTTGAAGGTTCCATTTGGGTGGAATCCACCTATTCAACAAAGAAAGATAACATTAATAACCTGCGCAGGTAACTAAATCGATTTGGAGAACTGGGAAATGCCTCTGTGGAGTAAAAAAATCTCACCTCCCTAAGCTCGCCCTCGATTCTCCCTAACCATTGATGAAATTGATTAGTGTGGCAATGCCCCTGGATGGGGAGGTTTGCTTGTGAAACCAACACCAAACTAGAGGGAGTAAAACTCATAGAGGAGATCATGATTTAGACATAAAACAATATAAAACGACAGTGCATCATTGCCTCGCCGAGAATGACTTCTAGCTGAGACCATGGTGCTTAATCAACAACTTGCAGAATTGATGAAGGACCGGGCAACTGAACCTGTTATAGAGTGACCGAACCATCAAAACCCCTCAAGTACAAATGCCTCTCCATCTAGTCGAAGGCAGAGTAGTATAGGTGGACCCAACCCAAATCTGCTCCACCGTTGGATTATCCTCTAACAGATCGACGAAGGTGAGCATGTATAGGTGTCGAGCCGAAGTCTCGGTGTTGAAAAAGGGAATTACAGAGGATATCGACATATCGCATTGCGTGGAGGAACATACCTCGCGCATTTACACCATGGCAGTATGACAGCTTCCAAGACTCGAGTGAGGCCATGTGCCTCTTAATGTGGCACCGAAGACTTATCATAAACTGTATACATTTTAATATCACATAACATAAATAAAATAAAATGAATGTGATGCCTTGTAAATATAGAATGGTTTAATGTAATAAATGGTAAGTAGGTCTGGTATAATATTTTTTTTACCATGTCTTTTATAATGTTTAAATTCGCTACAAGAATGTATCAGAGCTCAGGTTTATACACTGAGACTCTTTGGGATAGATAAATATACGTATATAGATGCAATGACTGTGACTCCTTAATCTTACTAAATAAAACACATATGTGAACACATATACAACCTCTATACGAAGGGAAAAATGCAGAGAAATTCAGGACCGCCCAATACTCCAGAACCAACTTATGTGAATGATAACCCTGACATTTGGATAAATCTTGGCAAGGAGACTCATCAAGCTAATGCAGTTTTACTCGAAACTGTTCAGCAGTTACGTGCTGAGATGACAAATTTAAGAACGACAATGAACGATTACACCTGGAACAGGAGAGGATTCTTAGAAGTCTGTCTAATCGATAGAACCAAAGACATCTAGACCCCAGTGCTGAGGACAGAGAAAAGACTCCAACAACTCAGCATGGTGAGGAAAATGCTGAATCAACCGAGAGACATAGGGAGGACAAAGAAGGACGCTCAGATAATGTATTTGACAAACGCAAAACAAAAAGACAAAAGTCGGAACTACAAGGAGAATTCAAAAATATTAAACCATCACTCTTTGAAGGGGAATCTGAAGAAGCAGTGAAAGCCTGGTTAATTGATATGGGTAAATATTTTCAGATTTACGAATACACAGATAAGTTGAAGGCGCGTTTGGCAGTCTATCAGTTAAGAGGTAAGGCAACCCTGTGGTGGGGAGAAATCAAAACAGTAAGACAGATTGACGAGGAACAGGTGATGTGGAACGAATTCCAATTTTTTTTTAAAGATAATTATCTAATTGAGCATTACTATGATGAGAAAGCAAAGAATTTCATGAATTAAGAATGGGGGCCTTAACTATGGATGAGTATGTGGCTCGATTCACCACCCTTCCGCACTATGTGCCTTACATGCAGGAAGAGAAAGCCAAGATTCAACGTTTCATTAGTAGCTTATCCAATTTCATGAAGGAGAAACTTGAGTTCAACTACCCCAAAACCATGGATGACGCAGTATAGAAATCCCGCATATGTTACGAACAAATGAAATAGAAAAATGAAGGATCTAAAGGATGGACGAATAAGAAGGGAAGGAGTCTGATTCTAAGTAAACATCCAAAATTTTCTAATAACAGAAATTTACAGCAAAAGTCTCTCAATAAATTCCCAACAAGAAACCAACCCAAGGCTGTCTATTTTGAAAATAGACAGTTAGAAGGGGTTAATAAATTCAATAATAATCAACAGTGAAAATTGTCGCTGCAATGCTAAGGATGTGGAGAACCGCATTACTTCAAAAACTGTTTGCATAAGGCAAGGACTGAACAACTTGCAAACATGCAGGAAGCAACCACTATTAGAGAAGTGGCAAGGAACATACCCAGAATTAACGTTGGCTTGGATGATCATCAAGCAGAGTATCAACCCACCATGATTGAATGTGAAGGTATGATTTCTAAGCAACCTGTTTCGGTTTTATTTGATCTTAGTGCTAACTTAAGTTATGTTAGTCCTAAAGTGGTAGAAAAGTGTCAACTACAGACCAGTAAATTTCCAAAACCTTGGCTAGTTCAACTAGCCACTAGGCAAAAAGAAAGGTAGTTGCCAAAACATAACAGTGCCCCATAATAATTTTAGGACAACCCTTTCACGTGAATCCCAACATTCTTCCTTTGGGTTCATATGATGTTTTAATCAAAATGGATTGGTTGGAAAAATGTTGGTCCTTGGTTGATTACAAGTAGAAAACTATCAGTTTTATTTCTGAATCAGGACAAGAAGGGAACTGCAAGGAATCAAGTCTAATACCAAACTACGCCCCATTACTGCTAGTCAGTTAGGAAAGTGTATTAAGAAGGGTTGTCAAATGTATGATGTTCAAGTGGGATTTACCAACTCCAAGAATGAAATGACCTCCTTGGAAAATATTCCTATTATTTAGGAATTTGCTAACGTATTTCCTGAATGTATCCCTGGTTTACCACCCAACAAGATATTGACTTCACTATTGAACTAATTATGAGTGCAGCCCGACATCCAAGGCTCCTTATCGCCTGAGCATACATGAGTTGACAAAACTCAAAATGGTGCTTCAGGAGCTTATGGATAAAAAGTACATCCACCCTAGTGTGTGCCCTTGGGGAGCTTCCGTCCTATTTGTACGTAAGAAAGATGGAACATTGATATTGTGCATCAATTATCACCAATTAAATAAGCTGACCATGAAGAATAAGTATCCCTTGCCACGTATTGATGATTTATTTGATCAAGTACAGAGAGCCAAGGTATTTTCAAAAATTTATTTAAGATCAAGTTACCACCAGATAAGGATAAAGGAGGAGGACATCTATAAAACTTCATTCCGAACTCGTTATGGTCATTAAAAGTTTGCAGTATTGCCATTTGGCCTCACAAATGCCCCAACTACCTTTATGAATTTAATGCATGGTATTTTCTAGCCCTATCTTGATAAGTTTGTGTTAATTTTTATTGACGACGTTTTGATATATTCTGAAAATAAGGAGGAACACAAAGAATATTTGAGAATTGTACTGCCAACTTTACGGGAGAACCAATAATATGTTAAATTTAGCAAATGCGATTTTTTCAAAGATCAGATCTAATACTTGGGACACATTATATTAGTAGAAGGGATAGCGGTAGACCCGGAGAAGATGAAAACCATTATGGAATGGACCGCTCCAAAGAATGTCATTGATATTAGGCCCTTCCTGGTTTTAGCCAGGTACTACCATCGGTTCATTGAAGGGTTTTGAAAAATTTCTTTTCCAATGACTTCCTTACAGAAAAAGGGACGCACCTTTCAATGGACAACCGAATGCCAACAAATCTTTGAATGATTAAAACACCTACTTACCACTGCACCCATGCTAAAAGTAGCAGATCTGAAAAATTCCTTTTTAGTTTGCATGGATGCAAATAAAGAAGGTGTTGGCGGAGTGCTCACACAAGAAGGTAAAGTTATTGCTTATGGATCACGAAAATTGAAGGAGTATGAGCAACGATACTCTGCTTATGACCATGAATTAACAGCGGTAGTGCATGCACTCAAAATGTAGCGACACTACTTATTGGGGAAGAAATTTCTGCTATTAATAGATCATAGTAGCTTGACCAATTTCTTCAATCAGTTTGGCTTAAATGCCGGACAAGCCAGATGGACAATTTTTTTAAATGAGTTCAATTTTGACATGAAACATCTAAAAGGGAAGGAAAATCAGGTGGCTGATGCACTAAGTAGGAAATTACATTGCATATATGAGGTTCATATAAGTCAAGCACACTCAAACATTTCAGAAATTATAAAGGAGACATCAGTCAAGGATCCATAATATACTTTTCTTTGGCAGCAAACAAAAGAAGCTCTGTTAAGAGGAAAAATCAGATTTCAACATAAGTCTTGATGACATCCTTACTTTCAAAAATAGAATTTATGTTCCTAACCAAAGTGTTGTTAAACGATTAATAATGGATGAGTTTAATCAAAAACCTTGTGCAGATCATCCAGGTTACCATAAATTATTATCAACTATTAAGAAAGGGTATTTTTGGCCCAGATTAAGGAAGGATGTGACAGAGTATTTGTCCAAATGTTTGGATTGTCAATTGGTTAAGTAGAGCATCAACATCCTGCTGGTTTGTTACAACGACTGGCCATTCCAGAATGGAAATGGGAGACCATATCATTAGAATTCATCACAGGTTTACCCCGCACTAGGGAACAACATGACTCAATTATGGTTGTAGTAGACAAATTGAGAAAAACCACACATTTTATACCTGTATAATCCACATACAAAACTGTGGAAATTGCGGACATATTTATGAAGGAAATCCTTCGTCTGCATGATATTCCCAAGGTGGTAATTTTAGACAGGGATGTGAAATTCACATTCACATTTTAGAAAGCCCTCTTTTCAGGATTGGGTACCCAAATCCAATTTAGTACTACTTATCAACCCCAAACGGATAGACAAACTGAGCAAGTGAATCAAGTGCTAGAAGACATGCTATGCATGTTTGTAATGCAACAAACACATAAGTGGGAGGATTAACTCCACCTTATGAAATTTTCATATAATAATGGACATCACGAAACATTGGGTGTGAGGCCCTTTGAGGTGTTATATGGAAGAAATTGTGGGGTACCCAATGACTGGAATAACCTTGTTAATAAGCTAGCAATGGGTCCCAACATGTTAGCAGAAATGGAGGAAGTCGTTAAGAAAGTTTGACAGAATCTAAGGGCTACCCAGGATAGGCAGAAAATGTATGTATATAAAAAAAGGGCGTACAAAGAATTTCAGCCGGGAGATCATGTTTATCTAAGGGTAAAGCCTCGAAAAAGTTCCTTACAGTGGAGGGGTTGTGCTAAATTAACACCCCGATACTGTGGACCTTTTCAAATCTTGGAATGAATTGGACTAGTAGCCTATAAACTTGCGTTACCAAGTCACATTCGGGTCCATAACTTTTTTCATGTTTCATTGTTAAAGATATGCGTACAACCCACAACATATAATAAACTGGGGAAATATTCAGGTAACAAGTTAAGAGATTATATATTTTTATCAGCTATTTTGAGGGGATATGACTGTGAATATTGTATTTGCAGGTCGAACTGGAAGGAGAGTTTATGGCAGAACCTCTTCATATTCTTGACCAGAGAGAAACCACCTTGCGGAGGAGAATCATAACCCAGGTTAAAGTGCAATAGAAGCACTTTGGCCTGGATGAGGTAACCTAGGAAGAAGAAGAATTTATGCGGGAAGCTTATTCGACGTTATTTGC
>APFE030363483.1:0-17467 GCA_000404065.3 Pinus taeda | reverse complement strand
AGTAACAATATTTTTAATGTTATTAATGTTTTGCAATGCATCATTCTCATTGATCTCCCAATGGTTTAACCAGGCCCTTGTGTCCTTATAGCACCCTTGTTTGAGCCTTAGGTGGTTTTGGCTGGAATTTAAAGCTAGCTTAGGAAGTCTATGATCTCCTACATTATTGAGTTTGTGCTTGTACAACAGAAGCCTAGTCATGGCTAGGCTCTTGATAGGGGAAAGACCTACTTCTATAAGGAGAATAGGATAGGGTGTATTGCTTTTAATTTTCAAGTTATACATTATAAAACGCTTCTAGATTTGCTCAATCTTTCTTCAGGATTCTCTAGAGATGCTGCAACCCCATACCTCACATCCATATAAGATAACAGGAGTGACTAAAGTTTCAAAAAGGAACTTCTTTTTATCCCACATTACAAGGTTTGTCATTTTACAATTATTTTCAAGACCAAAATAAGCTTTCCACCCCCCATTAATCCTTTTCTCAATGCTATAGTTCCAGTTGAGCTTGTGATGAATATCAATTCCTAGGTACTTGTAAGAATACACGTCCTCCAAGTTATTATTGTCATACATAAAATTAGCCTAAGTGTCATTCTTGGATTTAATAATCATAACTTTGTTTTGTCAGTGTTAATAGTCATACCCATGGTAGAGAAGAAATCCTTAAGAATCCTAAGTTGCTTATCAAGATCAAATGGGCACCTTGTGAGAAGAACAATATCGTCAGCATAGAGAAGAAGGATGATGACTATTCCAGCTACGATCGTACATCCTGCTTCCTCTAAATAACCTTTAACTCCGATATTACCATTAATATCTTTCGACCACCCCCCATTGCTTTTTAGCTTGGCAATTACATTTTCGTATAACCTTATAGTGGCAGCTCTCAACTCGAAAGGAACCTTTAGCTCTTCTAATCTATTCCAAAGGTTGTTTCTAGGAACTATATCGAAAGCCTTTCTAAAGTCTACAAAGCAACAAAAGAGATTGGATTTATCATTACGACATTCCTCCACAATGATCCTAAGCGTAATGAGGTGGTATGTTGTTGAGTGATGCCTTCTAAAACCCGCTTGGCCTTTAGCCCGCTTACCTTCACTTTTAAGCCATATGCTCAACTTCTTTTCCAAAATAATACCATATAACTTGGCTAAGGGAGGGCTGATCATAATTTTCCGATAATTAGAGGGGTTATTTGTATCCCCACTTTTAGAAATAGGGATAATGAGGCTCTCAATCCATGGTTTAGGGAACCCTTGCTTGACTACTTGATTGAAAATCTTGTGGATGTGGGAAATGAGGACAGGACCTCCAATTTTTAAGATTTTTGCTTGGTAACCTTCAATGTCCTTAGCTTTCCCATTTTCCAGGCATTTAATCCCAAAATCAATGTCTTCTAATGAGAAAAATTCTTTTGTTGTGAGTAGGGTTTCAAAGTTATCCATGACATTTGGAGATCATAAAGCTTTTTAAGATAGGAATTCCATTCGTGTCAAGCAATTTTATTATTATCTTTAGTTTCCTTAGTTAGAATTTGCCTCCAAAATTTCTTAGGAGCTACCTTAGAGAGGTGTAAGAGATTCTCTTGTCTTTTACGAATGTACTGCCTCTTTTTGCTTTTAGTTAGGTCTTTGTATATTTTTATCTTTTCCATTTTAAGAGATTCATCAACAACCTCCTTAGTTTCTCTCCTCGCACTTTTACAATCTTTTTCATACCATGGGTTGGCTTTGTTATTTCTTTTATTATTTGAAACTTCAATCGAGAACTTGTTAATAGAATATGAGAGGGTTGTAGTAAAATTGTGATAGAGGTCTTCTATGTTGTTTATCCTAGATAAAGGAAGCAAATTGGTTTTTAACTCATTTAGAAAGAGATCGTTTTTATTTCTATCAAATATTAAGTTCTTTTGGCTATAAGGATTATTTTCTATGGGAGCTCTATGCATGACAAAATTGAGAGTTATAAGTAAATGCCTATGATCTTAGTCAGGCTCCTGGTCATTTAAGGTGTCAAAATTTATTATTCCATTGTATAAAGGGAGATCGAAATAACATAGTCTACCACGCTGCTACCAAGTCCATGGATGCAGGTCATCTGGCTAGAATTGGGCCACTTCTTTAGACCGTTGCAAATTATGATATCCTGAGCACTACAGAGCTTGATTAGTTCCGACCCAAAAAAATTCTCCCCGAGGTCTTCAGAGCTCCTTTCGTACCTATTAGCCAAAGTAGGGTCTTCGTCTAACCAAAGAGGATTAAGTTTGGAATGATTTCTTAGAATAATAGCTTGGTTGCTTGAAGTTTGAGCATTAAAGTCATCTATTAAAAGGATATTACCTTCATTCCTTAGGCTAGAAATATCATTCTCTAAACCATTGTAAGGACTATTTTTATCTAGGTTCTTTTTCTTATAGAAGTTAGAATTGATGGGGAGAAATAACATATTGCTATGTATGTATTCTTATTATTAATGTCAGTGATCTCTATCCAACTATATTGGTTGTAAGGGTTGTTTTTATATTCTTTATATTAAATCATATCCCCACTTCTTCACTTTTACGCTTCTAAAGCTTAGAGTCTCATTTTTTTGTTGGTGATTATGTTCCGACAATAAAATTTTATTTTTCGAATGTTAATCTTCACTTTTGAAATATGGAATAATATAAATCATATCCCCACTTCTTCCCTTTTACCATTCTAAGCTTAGAGTCTCATTTTTTTTTGTGAGTGATTATGTTTAAAGGGGAAATTTTATTTTTTGTATATTAATCTTCACTTTTGAAATATGGAATTTTTTTTAAATTAAAAAATTAAAATGTTTTAAAATTATATATATTATATATATATATTATATTATATATATATATATTATATTTTCTAAATAATTAAAAAAAAATAATATTTATACTTATCTTCCTTATATATATATAGAGGTATATCATATTTTTAAATATGTAAACAAATAGTTTTACTAAGAAATAGATTTTTTAAAATCCTAATAGCCAATAATAATGATTTAAAGGGAAAATATTATTCTTATTTTTATTTTTAAATTAATGTAAAACTATTTTAATTTATATTTTTAATTAATAAAAGATATTCTATTTTTCCTTTTAGATATGTGGAAAATAATTTTATTTATTATAAAATAATTATTCAAAATTATTAGAATTAGTAAGTTGAGAAATTGATAAGTTGAAAATATTATTTATGGATATGGTTATAGATTGATGACTAATTTCATTTAGTTAATCTCAAATATGATATCTAATATTTTATACTTCTTAAGGATTTCTGCTCTACCATGGGTATGATTGTTAACACTAACAAAACAAAAGTTATGATTATCAAATCCAAGAAGGACATTTAAGCTAATTTTATGTATGACAATAGTAACTTGGAGGAAGTGTCTTCCTACAAGTACCTATGAATTGATATTCATCACAACCTCAATTGGAACTATAGCATTGAGAAAAGGATTAATGGGGGATGGAAAGCTTATTTTGGTCTTGAAAATAATTGTAAAATTACAAACCTTGTAATGTGGGATAGAAAGAAGTTCCTCTTTGAAACTTTAGTCACTCCGGTTATCTTATATGGATGTGAGGTTTGGGGTTGTAGCATCTCTAGTGAATCTTGGAGAAATATTGAGCAAATCCAGAAGCGTTTTATAAAGTATAACCTCAAAATTAAAAGCAACACACCCTATCCTATTCTCCTTATAGAAGTGGGTCTTTCCCCTATCGAGAGCCTAGCTATGACTAGGCTTCTGTTGTACAAGCACAAACTCCATAACATAGGAGACCATAGACTTCTTAAGCTAGCTTTAAATTCCAGCCAAAACCATCTAAGGCTCAAACGAGGTTGGTATAAAGACACTAGGGCTTGGTTAAATCATTGGGAGATCGACGAGAATGTTGCATTGCAAAACATTAACAAAATTAAAAAAATATTGTTACTTCTAAGTTCAAAGAAAAAATGTGGTGTGAGAAAGATTTAGCAGCTAAAAGAAAATTAAGATATTATAAGGAGGTCATCAACCCCACCCTAGAAGATCAAAATTATCTCTCTGTTTTAACTAGCTCATAGAAGAAAATTAATATAGCCAAGATTAGAACGAACTCTCATGAGCTCCATAGTGAAATGGGTTGTTGGGCAGTAACTAAAACACTATGGATGGAAAGGCTCTGTCATCTCTGTGAGAATACAAACATCGATAATGAAAATCACTTCCTCTTAGAGTGCCCCCAGTACAACCACATTAGGTCTCAGATTCAAAATCTTTGTTGCAATACTAACCTTCCTAGCCTTTTAGGTTGTCAAAATGACAGCGAGCTCGGGAGGCTTCTCTCCAAGATTTTTGAGCATAGGAATAAAATCTTAAATGAAACTAAATAATTCGTTTCTTTAGGTCCGATAGACCAAAATTTTGGTCTCAGTGGACGTTAACCATCATGATCATCATAAAATGTGTGAAGGGAGTTTTAAGTGAATAATTAATAAAATGCAATATTTTAAAATATTTTAAAATAAGGCAGCAAATTAAGTGGCTCTGATAATAAGAAAAACTTCATAATTAAACTAGCTTGAGACATATTAATTTTATCTAATAATTTATATAAAATGTGTAAAGAGAGTTCTAAGTGAATAATTCATAAAATGCAATATTTGTAAAAGTTTTAAAATAAAGCAACAAATTAAGTGAATTTGATTATAAGAAGAACTTTATAATTAAACTAGCTTGAAACATATTAACCTTAATATGCAATTTATTTCACTAATATTAATTTCACTCTTCACTAATATTAAATAGATTATTCAAAATCATAAAAAAAAAATTAAAATAAAAAAATAAAAAATCAAATAAAATTAATACTAGATAAGTTCCTCTTAAAACACAAATATTTTCAATTATAAAAATACATAATGTTTAAATATTAAATAATAAATTAATTTTAATTTATTACTTTAAAATTATCATTTTAAAATAATTAAATTAAATATTTGGAATTCTTATAAGTTTATTTAATATGGGTTTCATTTAAAAAATAATATTTTAATATAGATTTTTTATTAATTGATATCTATGAAATCACTTTCCCTACAATTTGTTTTTAATTTTTTTATTAAATCATAATTTTTTGAATAATTTATATAAATAATTTGTATTTTAATTTTTATATTTTATTTTTATAAAACATTATTGAATTTTCTAACATTTATTTTCAGTTTATTTTATTATTTTTTATTTTTATTTAAAAATATAATTAACTACATCTATTTAAGTAACTTTCAATTGGCAATAGTTCTATAAATGAAGTCTCACTAAATCTGATGTTTTGGATTCAAATCTGTATTTTTTTTTCTTTACTAGGAAGTTTCTTTCTCACCTGTCCCTTTACTTTAAATGAAGTCTCACAAAACCTGATATTTTGGATTCAAATCTGTATATTTTTTTTGGACTCGGAAGTTTCTTTCTCACCTGTCCCTTTACTTTAACATTAGCTTCCTTTTTCCCCGAAGTTTCTTTCTCACTCCGTCCCTTAACAGTAAATTAGTGTATTATGTAAAGTGGAGGACATTCACGGGAAATTTTTATTTCCAATCCTAAAGAAAAGTAAATGCTGCCTGACATGCAAGGCAAATAATTTTAGCTGCCTGACATGTAAGACAAATAATTTTAGCCCTCTGAATGACAGCACTCAAATCGAGATAGCAGCCTAGAGAGAAGACTAAAGCTATTTACTTTTGCCTGTCTTAAGCAACATTTATTTTTTTATGAGGTTGAAAATAAGAATCTTCATGTGTTCCCATGGACAATGAACACAAAAAACTATCTGGAAGGAAATTTTTACAGCATACGCGTTAAAAGACGGAACAGTTCATAAACCCATCAACTATCGCGAATAGTTGCACTATAATTAAAGTAAAATAGGTACACCGTACCGTATGATCTCTGTTGAGCTTCCGAGACTTTTCTTCGGCCTCAATAATTGATTCTCGCTCCATAAATTTCTCCACAGAGCGTTCCCAAAACAAAGAATCCGAGGCAGAGGCGGAGGAGCAGAGCGTTCCCAAAACAAAGAATCCGAGGCAGAGGCGGAGGAGCAGAAGGAGGAGGATACAAGTTATGGCTTTCATTGCAGAGTCTTCAACTCAACTGTTAGTTATCAAATACCAATAGATTGCTTTTCAGTTTTTGTTATCAAATACCAATTCCGACAATAGATTGCTTTTCAGTTTTTGTTGAACAAATTTGCAGGAATATTTAGCTAACTGCTTTTGTTGTTTGTTGGACTGCGTGTCAGATTAATGGGTGATTCGGCGCCTTTTTTCTCGGCTAGCTTGCTGTCGGATGCCTGGAAGTCATCCGGCAGCGTTTACAAAACTGGATACGAGAGTCGCAGCTATGTGAGGGACGTCAAAGGGGATAAAGTTGTTTATGCTTTCCGTGGCTCTTTTGATCCCAATTTGTTCACATCCACAGCAACCAAATATGGAGAATATCAAATTCAGCCGCAGGATCATATTGGTTTTCTTGACGGCTTGAAAGATGGGAATGACCAGAGAGCCTCCGTTCACCGGGGCGCTCTCAACCAGTTTCTGGACATTTGGAACAAATCCGGCGTCCAAACACAGGTTCTTGTTAATCAGTTTTTTGTTTTAAATTGCGTCCAATTATGATGGGATGTGTCAAATTATGTGCACTTGACATAATCAGTGATCATTTCAAATTTTCCTTCAAATTTATGATTTACAAAGATATTTAATGTGGGAGTGCTAAGTCAGTTGGATTGTTTTGTCAAATTAAGGCGTTATTAATGTTAAGATCAGGCAAAATCAATAGAAGTGGTGCTATTTAAAGATGCCGTTCTGGGATTTTACTGGTTACCTGGGCAAATTTACCTGTAGTTTTGCCGCTTTTAAATATATGGAATTTTGTTTTTTTAAATGTTTGAAGTTTTGTTTTTTAAATAGGTTACATTACAGATTAATATTAAATAAAGTGATAGGTTCTCATAATTATGGAGTTAGAAAATAACACAGTAACAAAGTACACTTTTAGGCCCAACGTACTCGATGCTTTTGTGTTTTCCTATCCTCCTGTGTTTTTGGGAGCTTGGGAGTTGGTAAGAAATAACTTGGAGCTTTAAAGGGTATTTATTTTGGCTAGAGAAGGTATCATTGGTTTATTTTCTAAGTGATACATCATAAGTTTATTTTCTAAGTGATACATGATAGGTTATGGGGCTGAGTTTATTTTCTAAGTGATACATAATAGGTTATGGGGCTGGACTGCATGGGCTCTAACAGAGAGACATAAAAAAACCCAGTTTGTTTGATGTCCATATCTAGTGAATTCATTGAAACCTAGCGGCATAGCTGACTACAGACATAAATCATCCGGATCTATGAAATGCGAGTCTTTGGCCCTTGAGATGGATTTATGTTACTAGTATAGGTATGTTTTCTCGTTTTCTCAATCAGTAGCCTTATAAGAGATAGCCACACTGTACACAATACCTTGCTTGACCAGGATTGATTAGAGATAAACTGTACTTTGAATGTATTAGTTGCTCATTAGGTAGTTCTGATTGTTGTTGCAGGTCGGAGAAGATTGTACGAGGGGCGCTACCATTGTGTTTGCCGGCCACTCCACCGGGGGGGCTATTGCTGCGTTGGCCACTTTATGGGTGTTGGAGAAGCAGGGGCAGCGTGGTCCGTCCAAAGCGGTATTCTGCATCACATTTGGGTTCCCTTTGATTGGTGATGAAATTCTGGCACGAGCAGTTCGTCGCAAAAAGTGGGCAGATCGGTTCTGCCATGTTGTTTCCAGGCGTGATGTTTTCTCTAGAATATTACTGGCTCCGTCAATATCTGTTTCTAGGCATTTAGAAACACAGTTTCCCTATTGGAAGAGATCTATGCAGAATTCGGCCGATTCCCTGGGTTCCACTGACATACCAATGGCAGAAGCTCCCCCAGGGGGAACTGCTGAGTTTGTTGGCACTGTAGTTCAGCATTGTTCTGCTGTAGCAAATTACACCAGTGCAGCCAAAATGAGTCCCAACAACCCCTTGATAGCTGCTGTGAAGCCTCTTGTAAAGCTAAGTCCTTATAGGCCATTTGGGCATTTTCTGTTCTGCTCAAGCAGTGGGGGAGTCTGGATAGAAAATCATTATGCTGTGTTGCCCGTCCTCTATTACGCCGCTCAAACCTTAGGTGCTAATTTAGAGGACTACATCTTGGAACACTCTGGTTATGGCCACATCTTACCCAAAGCTCTGTTAAACATAGTGAAGTTGGGGGAAGAAAAGCTTTCAAATCTTCCTTTGACAGATGCTGCTTATCAAGACAGGGAGTTAGCAACACAATTAGATGCTCTTGGCCTTGGAATTCAGGTAAATCTTTTTTGCATTCTTTGATTAAGTATTTATTTCTCTCTGTTTTTTCTGCATTCCTTGAATCTAAGAATTTTAGCAGTAATTTTAAGGTAGTGGGATTCTAATGATACAGTGGCACAGAGTGACACTTTCTTCTGTTAGAGATGATTGTGATTTCTGCTAATAGGATCAGTAGTGAAATTTGTGTAGAATTGCCAAGCAAGACTTTCCCTAAGAGCAGCAGGACAAGTTCTGAAGCAGCAGATCGAGAACGTGTCCAATTTGAAGATGGAATACCCCAAAAAGATGGAAAAACCCATGGAAAATCTAGAAGAATATCGCCTGCAATGTCGGGGAAATGAGACTGGATACTATGATGCTTTCAAAAAGAAGCAACGGGGTAATGTGGACTTCCAGGCGAATCTGAAGAGGCTGGAGCTTGCAGGCTGGTGGGACGAGATCATACAGAACAAGTTCGATAAGGACGAATTACCCGATGATTTCCAGTGCAGGAAAGAGTGGATAATATGGGGCACTCACTACAGGCTACTTGTGGAGCCCCTGGACATCGCTAATTATTACAGATTGGGCAAGAATGAGGACTCAGGACCGTACCTCACTCATGGAAGGCCTCGTCGTTACAAAACTCTTGAGAAGTGGTTGGAAGGCAATGAAGAGATTCAGCATCTGGAACTACCCACGATGCTCACTCAGCTCACTCAGGACTCCTGCATCTGGGCTTTTGTTGAGGAAATTGCATCTTTGAAGAGTAAAAACAGTTATAATGATGCAAAAAGAATAGAATTGGAGAATCGAGTGGGGCGTTTGATTCAATCCAATGGTTTGTGCAAAGAAGATCTTTTGACTGGCGAATCCACCTTCAAAGCAGTTGTCGAATGGTTGTGGACGAATATGGCTCCAGCGCAGCAAGCATCATCTCCCTTCCGCTTTATTCTGCAAAACACCCAGAATTGATTAAAGAAGGTTGCCTAGTTAGGTAGGTTTTAATTATATGTGTGGCAGTCTGGGCTTTTGTTCCATTTTCATCCAGTTTTCCCTCATATTTATGCATTGTAGCACCTGCGCTTTTGTTTCACTTTCATTAATTTTTCCCTCGTATTTATGCATTGTTGCACCCCTTAGTCTTCTCCTCATTTTAAAAGTACTGATTTGATTTCAGTAGTTTCATGTATTATTAGCTAGCTAGTTATAGCTAGTTATATAAACATCTGTATTTCCTAGTCTATCTGTAAATTCTTCTATGATTATATAAGCATATTTCTTTCGGTGGTTTGCTTGTAAACTCGTGTTGTTATTACTTCCGTTTTATGTATTTTTATTTGCAAATTCAATTATTTTGATCGTGAAGTTAAATGGTGCAGTGTCTATACAATATTTTATTTTATTTGACTCTTTATTTTTATATTACAATATCACATCTATATTACACACAATAATAATGCAATATCCAATTTTAAAATTACAATAAATAATTTAGATGTATGGAAACATTATCTTTTTATATTTTTTTAATATAAAAATAGTTTTTTAGTGCCCCTTAATATTAATGCTCCTCGTGTGCATTTCGGGTAGCTCAATTCGCAGTGATTCTGGAAATGAAGTCTTACCGCACTAGAAATTGGAATGTCTCGCAGTTCTTATTATTGATGAACTTGATTTTCATATTTAAGGTATATTTTTGGTGTATTGATGAATTTTGTTAATTAAATTAAAGCAAAATGTATTTTATATTAAAATATATTATTTGGTCCACGTTCATCCTCACGACAAAGGTTAAAAAGATGGATAGATTCCTAAATGAATAAAATAAACAAGGATGCATCAAAGTCCAGAATTAGCAATTAAAAACTAGCCGTAGAAAATTAGCTATTTAATTAATAAATTAATAAAATTTTTATTTTTAAATTCTAATAAAACTATCTGTTAGCCGTTATATTAAATATCTAATTATTTATTAATATTAAAATGATTATATATTACTTACTATAATCACTGATTAAAAAATTATTTAATTAATAATATTAAAATAAGAATGAGAATCAAATCAAAAACCCCGTTAATTATAAATATCTAATTATTTATTTATATTAAAATTATTATATATTACTTACTATAATAACTCATTAAAAAATTATTTATTAATAATATCAAAATAAGATGAGAATCAAATCAAAAACATATTACCCCTTATGCGGGTGCTTCAACTGGCAGTTAAGGAGATGGGACAGGGGTGCGGCAAAGTTAAGGAGATGGGACAGGGGTGCGCAAAGCTGAACGACACCTGCCAACCCTGCATCACCTGGATAAGGAAAGGACGCGTCTACTATAGAGGAAGGGGCGATCACATGGCTTCACGCATTGGGAAGAAGGCATGCACAGTCGGAACATGGAACGGAGACCATCACCTCCGCATGCTTCAGGTCAAGCTAGGCTTCGGCTCCATTTAATGCAGAAGTAATGGCGGGGGACAGTCGAGGAGAGGTGGTTGAAGTTAATTTTATGTATAGCCATGGACTCGATTGGAAGCTCCATATGCATCGTTGGTCGGGTGAAGGTGGGTTATGGGAGGCTGTTGGGATACGCTTGGCTTCCGAGTCGCGCCCTCCGCCTGCTCCAAATTTGCTCTTTTCTCAACTCTCAGAGTACTTGTGCGCTCTCTCTGCTCCTTATCCCATCATGGTGCGGCAACGTTTAATTAGCAGAAGGGGTGGTAGCTCTCGACAGCAGGTCAGGAGGCGAAGCACCTCGGGCTCTCCCTCCTCTGCAGAAAATCCTCGCCATCCCAACACGAGAAGCGGACGAGGTAGAGCAGGCCTTTGCTCAGCTCCCTTCCCTTTGCCCCAGCATCCCTCCCCCCATATCACGCTCTTCCACTTCCGCAACACTCTCAATCAACCAATTATCACTGCAACCATTTCCATCTCCTTCTCTGAGGAAGCGGCTCAGAGCACCCAGGAGCCCTGCTTTGGAAGCGATATGCTTAAAGCGGAACCCAGTCAACACAGAGCCCAACAGAATGAAAGCAAAGACAAGGAAATTGCACATGGTGGACAACCCAAGCGGAAAGGGAAGGAGGCTATGCGGGAAAGGCATGAGGATTCAGTACCCCAGCGTGCCACACCAGCCATGGAGATGAGCAAGTTGAACGAGGAGGACACGCAGCGGGTAGAAGGAAAAGGAGAACGCGAGCAATCTCAGCGAAACAACTGCGAAGATTGGAGCTGCCCGATAGTGGAGGAACCTGCCATGAAGGAGTTCATCAACCAAATTACCAATGCCAGGTGGCACTTCTTCTAACGTCTGGTTCCACCTTTTTTTTGTCCATGTAGGCGCATCCAGTAGGATGAATTGCTGGTTTTATGTTGTTTTTTTAAGCTCTTTTCAGAAAACTGAGGAAAATGTTCAATGATATCCTATTTCTTTTTGTAATTCCTGCACTATCAGACTGGTTTCCACTCTGTTGGGGCAGTCTTAGAACTAGCTCTTCGGCAAGCTGAGATAGGCTGTTTTCACTTACAGCCATAACCACTCTCTAAATATCTTTTTTCTCTCTTAATAGATTAACCTTACTTAGCAAAAAAAAAATCAAAAAACATATTAATAATATAAACTAATAAATCAATAATAAAATAATAAAAATATAATTATTTATTTAATAATATTAAATGATTATATATTTTATTTATGTGTTACTAATATTAAAATAAAACCATATTCAAATCAAAAACATATTAATAATATAAACTAATAAATCAATAAATGGAATAATAAAAAATATAATTATTATTTAATGATATTGATGATGATGGTGGTGGTTAATGTCTATTAGGACCAAACATTCTTTGGGCTATCGGACCTAAAGAAACAAATTATTTAGTTTGATTGAAGATTTTATTCTTATGCGCAAAAAGCTTGAAGAGAAGCCTCCCAAGCTCACTATAATTTTGACATCGTAAAAGCTAAAAAGAATCAGTATTGGGACAAAGATTATGAAACTGAAATCTAATAATTATTTTATTAAAATTATTATATATATAATAATTTATTACTAATATTTTATATATATATATATATATATATATATATATATAAAATTTATTACTAATATATATATTATATATATATATTATATAATATAATTATTATATTTATAGTCATTTTTCTTTATATATTAAATCACTTAATTTTAATTTCATTCATTCATAAATAATAAATCAATAATTATATAAATATAACTATAATATTTACTAATAGTTTATACAAATAAAGAAAAAAATGAAAGAAAAATCAAATAAAAGAGTTGGAATCCAGTTTTTACTCAATTTTTACTCATCATTCTTATTGAGATTGTTAGCATGCTTCTCAATTTCAATATCATCTCTTAACTTCCTATAATGGAAATGATCAACCCTAGCAATAACCTTAGTATCCTCAATACAAACATGGTGCTTATATTTCTTTGCATGCTCTGCAAGCGCTGAAGAACAAGATCAATTGTTCTTGATTTCCGAAGCAAGCTCTTAGATTCTCTATTTCATAGAGCAGCGAATCTTCACAATATAGAGATTTTGACAAACAAACAAAAATGGTCTTTTTATATTTAATTGATATTAATAATTATTTATATATAATATTTTTAATAATCTAAAAATATATATACTTAAATTTTGTTTCGATGTAAAGTTAATAATCAATTAGTAAAATACATTCTAAAAATAATAAATCTATCTTCATATAAAATTATTAACTTTAATCTATAGAAAAGGTGTTACAAGTTAGTAAAGAAGTGGTATGAGGAGATCTTGTTAGGTTACTGCGTTAACCCAGAGACATATAGTTTTCATGTCTGTGTATTAATCCCATTCGGACTGAAAAAATTCTTATGATAAACTTTATCATTGAATTCTCTTTTTTATACTAACATAAGCCCGCCGCCGCCACGACTTATTCCTTGCCATGTAGACGATATATGGAAATTAGTTAGTGGCAATTGAGTCCAGTCCACAATGTGTTAAATTAGTTAGTTCGAATTTAGGACAGTGAACGCGTCGGTTGGTGTAAGGATTGTTTATTCTCTTCGTGAAATTTGTCGGATTCTGTTTTATTTTCCAACTCTTTCATCATCTGAAGAAATAAATGCGGCGGACTTATTCTTACTCTTACGGAGGGAAACTTCTATTTCCAACCTCATAGAAAAGTAAATGCTCCCTGACATGCAAGGCAAATAACTTTAGCCCTCTAAGTGACAGCACGAGAATCAAGATAGCAGCATGGAGAGAGAAGGCTAAAGCTATTTGCCTTGCATGTCAGACAGCATTTACTTTTCTATGGAGTTGGAAATAGGAATTTCCCTTACGGAGTAGTTGTTAGCATTGGAAAATAAAGTGAGATATATATCATTGTTGAAAAAATGTTCAATAATATATTGTTTTAAATTTATTTATAGATATATATCATTGTTGAAAAAATGTTCAATAATATATTGTTTTAAATTTATTTATTATGAATAACAATTCTTAACTCGATATAAAATTATTATAAAAATATAAATAAATTGAAATTTTTCATAATATATTTCTTTAAAAATTATTAAAATAATGTAATAATCTGATGGTGGTGGTGGTGGTTAACATCTACTGAGATCAAACATTGGTCTATTAGACTTAAAGGAACAAATTATTTATTTTGATTTAAGATTTTATTCCTATGCTCAAAAAGCTTAGAGAGAAGCTTCGTGAGCTCACTATAATTTTGACATTGTAAAAGGCTAGGAAGGTCATTATTGTAACAAAGATTGTGAAACTGGGATCTAATGTGGTTGTACGCGGGGCACTCTAAGAGGAAGTGGTTTTCATCCTCAATGTTCTTATTCTCATATATATAGTAGATCATTTCCATCCATGGCATTTTAGGAATTGCACAACAACCTACTTCACTATGGAGCTCATGAGAATTCGTTCTAATCTTTGCTATATTAATTTTCCTCTTTGTGCTAGTTAAAATAGAGAGATACTTTTGATCTTCTAGAATGGGTCTGATGACCTTCTTATAATAACTTAATTTTCTTTTAGCCATTAAATCTTTCTCACACCACATTTTTTCTTTGAACTTAGAAGTAACAATATCTTTAATGTTATTTATGTTTTGCAATGCATCATTCTTGTTGATCTCCCAATAGTTTAACCAAGCCCTCGTGTCTTTATGCCACCCCCGATTGAGCCTTAGGTGGCTTTGGATGGAATTTAAAGCTAGCTTAGGAAGTCTATGATCGTCTATGTTATTGAGTTTGTGTTTGTACAGCAGAAACCTAATCATAGCTAGGCTCTCAATAGGGCAAAGACCTACTTCTACAAGGAGGATAGGATAGGGTGTATTACTTTTAATTTTCAGGTTATAAGTTATAAAACGCTTCTGAATTTGCTCAATCTTTCTCCATGATTCTCTGGAGATGCTACAACCCCAAACCTCATAGCCATATACGATAACAGGAGTGACTAAAGTTTCAAAGAGGAACTTCCTTTTATCCCACATTACGAGGTTTGTTGTTTTACAATTATTTTCAAGACCAAAATTATCTTTCCACCCCCCATTAATCATTTTCTCAATGCTATGGTTCTAGTTGAGCTTGTGATGAATATCAATTCCTAGGTACTTGTAAGAATACACTTCCTCCAAGTTATTATTGTCATACATAAAATTAGTGTAAGTGTCCTTCTTGGATTTAGTAATCATAACTTTTGTTTTGTTAGTGTAAACAGTCATACCCATGGTAGAGCAAAAATCCTTAAGAAGCCTGAGTTGCTTATCAAGATCATGTGGGCACCTTGCAAAAAGAACAATATCATCAGCATAAAGAAGAAGGATGATGACTATCCCATCTAAGATCATGCCATCACATCCTTCTTCCTCTAAATATCCTTTGAGCTTATCAATGTAAATGTCAAATAGGGTAGGGGAGAGGGGGCAACCTTGTTTAACTCCGATGTTACACTTAATATCTTTCGACCACCCCTGATTTCTGTTTAGCTTGGCAATTACATTCTCGTATAACCTTATAGCGGCAGCTCTCAACTTGAGAGGAACCTTTAACACTTCTAATCTATTCCAAAGGTTGTATCTAGGAACTGTATCGAAAGCCTTTTTAAAGTCCATGAAACAAAATAAATTGGATTTATCATTACAACATTCCTCCGCAATGATCCTAAGCGTAACAAGGTGGTCTGTTGTTGAGTGGTGCCTTCTAAAACCTGCTTGGCTTTTAGCCCGCTTACCTTCACTTTCAAGCCATATGCTTAACTTATTTTCCAAAATACTACCATATAACTTGGCTAAGAGAGGGCTGATCATAATTGTCCAATAATTAGAGGGGTTATTTGTATCCCCACTTTCAAAAATAGGGATAATGAGGCTCTCAGTCCAAGGTTTAGGGAACCCTTGCTTGACTGCTTGATTGAAAAGCTTGTGGATGTGGGGGATGAGGACAGGACCTCCAATTTTTAAGATTTATGCCTGGTAACCTTCAATGTCCTTAGCTTTTCCATTAGCGAGGCGATTAACCCCAAACTTAATGTCTTCTAAAGAGAAAACTTCTTTTGTTGTGAGAAGGATTTCCAAATTATCCATGACATTTGGAGATTCATAAAGCTTTTCAAGATAGGAATTCCAATAGTGAAGAGCAATTTTATTATTATCTTTAGTCTTCCTAGTCAGAATCTGCCTCCAAAATTTCTTAGGAGCTACCTTAGAGAGGTGTAAGAGATTCTCCTATCTTTGACGAATGCACTGCCTCTTTTTCCTTTTAGTTAGGGCTTTGTATATTTTGATTTTTTCCATTTTAAGAGATTCATCAACAACTTCCGTAATTGCTATTTCTGTCATACCATGGATTGGTTTTGCTATTTCTTTTATTATTTGAAACTTCAATTGAGAACTTGTTAATAGAATATGAGAGGGTTGTAGTAAAATTATGATAGAGGTCTTCTATGTTGTCTATACTAGATAAAGGAAGCAAATTAGTTTTTAATTCATTTAGAAAGAGATCATTTTTATTTCTATCAAATATTAAGTTCTTTTGGCTATAAGTATTATTTTCTGTGGGAACTCTATATTAAGTTCTTTTGGCTTTAAGTATTATTTTCTATGGGAACGCTATGCATGAAAAAATTGAGAATTATAAGTAAAGACCTATGATCAGAGTTGATCGTTTAAAATGTCAAAATTTATTATTTCGTTATACACACTTAAGCTCAATAATAATTACATGCTTAAATAAGTTGAAATGGTCAAAAATAAAAAGTATATTGACTTATTACGAAGGTAAGATAACGAGAAAAGAGCTCAAGCTTATTCCCTACAACGTAGTTGAGATTTTGAATAAAATTCCGAAATGCCAATCGTGGTACTTGGAAATTAGTTAGGGCCAATTTAGTCGGTTAAATTACTTGGCGCCAATTTAGTCTAGTCCACCACTTGTTGGACAGTGGATTCATTGGCAGGTGCTTGTTGGACCGTGGCAAGTGTAAATGGCTTTTTTTCTTAATGGGAATGTATTAAATTACATTTACAATTAATTAATATTTAGGTTTTAAGGTTGAAATTAAGTTATATAATTTTTAGAGGGATTGTAATCTTGTGTTTGAATTGTTTTATAGATTTTTTGAAAATATTATTTTTATATATAAATTTATGTCATTTTTACATATTAATAAAAAATATAGAGTAATATATAAAACAATATGTCAAAAACAAGAACAGCGAGATTACTACTATATAGTTTTTTTTAAATATACATTTAATTCATCAAATTTAAAATATCAAACAATTGGAAAAAATAATTGAAAAAAATTATTTTATTCAACATTAACGATAAACTCAACAATATTTCTCAAATATCCATCAAAATGAGAAAGTAACGCATCACAACAACAAATACTAATTGTGCAAATGGATTAGTATAGCAAAAAAACACAACTTTCGAGCAAGTTTTTCTTGCAAATTTATCTTAATATCAAGTTATCGTAGAATTGAATGAGCATTGAGATAAAGTGTAAAAAA
>APFE030363481.1:1542-20412 GCA_000404065.3 Pinus taeda | reverse complement strand
ATGTATCAATTACAATTGGATTTATTTCCTACCGCAAGATGTATCTACTTGTTTGTTTTAACTATCTTGGAGAGTTAATTACTCCCTACTCCAAGATACTAGCCTAAGCTATATTGGTGATAAGAGCCCTAGAAATAAAAAAGATTACTAGATCAATTTTAATTAAGCGTTGCTTTTATGAGTTGTTCTTTAAGTCAATAGGTATGAAAATGAAACTTTGATGGTATGAATACTTGACTCCAAAAACACTAAAAAATGCACCTAAAATGATAAGCAATTCATTTCTCCTTCAATGAAATTCTAGCTAAAAGAAAGAGTTCAAGAATGCAATTCTTTAAGAAACACTTCTTTCTTTCAACATGGAAATGGAAAGAAAATATTTTTGTCTTTTTCAATAAGAACTCAAAACGAGACTACTAATTAATGCTCACAATAAATCCCTTTCCTTTTTCAAAACTCGAAACTACAAAAAACAATATGCTTCAAAAGAGATCTGCAAGTTCTAAAAAACATTCAAAACTACAAAAACTAATCTTAAGATCTAAAAACTTCTAAAAATCTAACTGAATAAAAACTTCAATTCTTTTTTAGGACGTTTTACTTAGTTGTTCAGTAAACTAAGGATTCATTTGTTCAGAATAACAAATCAATCAAAAAACATCCAAATATGTTTTCTTTTGTAAAAATGAAATTCAAAACTTATAACAAAGCTTGTTCAAAGATTTGCAAGGAGAAAACTAAATCTATTTCTCACAAAGGACAGATTTCACAACCGAGTCAAACTCATCAAGAAGACGAAAAGGCACTAGTGTAATCTAAGGTTTCTCAAGCTTCTGATCTTTGAGTCACTACAGAGACCAAGTGAAAACCGCTCCAGGCATG
Source organism: Pinus taeda (assembly GCA_000404065.3). NCBI lineage: Eukaryota > Viridiplantae > Streptophyta > Pinopsida > Pinales > Pinaceae > Pinus > Pinus taeda. Next base: position 19,530 of record APFE030363481.1, on the reverse strand, counting down.
CAAAACTTCTAGAAAATCATCTAAAACAAAAATACCATCGGAACTCACTCACAAGATATTTTTGATAGAAAGAATGCAGATTTGGGTAGACACTAAAAACCCTAAATGAAACCTAAACTTAACTGGAAGAAAATATTTTAGGTTTTTCAACAAAATTTACAGGGTTTGCAGGCTTCCAGAAGAACCAGGTGTGGTCCCGCTCTGTTTACTAAAGCAAAAGTGCGAAGATGCCCGCACTGTCTGTAAAGAGAAAGTGCGGAGATGCCCGCACTGTCTGTAAAGAGAAAGTGCGGTCCCCTGACAACTTCGAAAAAAAACAAAAAATAATCCAGATTCTAAAACCTACCCAAGCCAACATACATCAATCAAAAACTAGAAATGAAAACAAGTTTCTCGAGTCAAAGACAAAGGAAAACCAAAAACCAAATTCAGTTCCCCAGTGGAGTTGCCAATTTGTTGGTCGGATAAATCGATCTTGCGGACAAGACCGATCTCCCTAGTATCAGAAGATAGTATAGCAACAAACAGACAAACAAATCTATCTTTCTCTAGACATATGTGATTTATAAATAAATACTATAGAGGTGTTAAGACCCTACCTTAGATCCAACACTTGTTCATAGTAGCCATCCTTTAATCGTTCGAACGAGTTACCTTTGAGGACCTGCAATCACAAACAAACAAACATTAAATAGCACCTGCATAGCAAATATCATAAATCATGTCTATTATGGTGATCAAGGAATCCATAAAATAAACCATGAACCAACAGCTTATTGAGAAAAACAAACTTATTTGTATTAACATTGAAGTAGAAGAACCTTACAACCTTTTCAGCCTTGATGTTGAACAAGCTCTTCCTGGGGTTTGAAACAGGAATTTCCTTTACTTTGACAAGCCTTGCACTCTTCCAAATGAGATCATAGAGGTATGTAATCTCTCCTCATAAAGACTCAACTAAGAAGACTAAGTTCCAACAGCGTTTCACCTGGAAAATATTCAGCTTCTAACCTCCTCAGTAACCAACCCAATGCTTCATTTTATAGTGTAGAGGAGGAGGTTACAGGTCCACCTATGAAGGGATAGAATCCTTCTTCAAAGGGATAAGATCCTTAAGGCATGGGATGCATGAACCTTAAGAGAGCGAACTTTCCACCTCAAGATTCCTTCCAAAAGCCTCTAGAAATGACTGAAAGTGAGTTTTTTAGAATATACTCGCGCCTTTTTAACTTTTACAGGGTCTGCACCCATAACACAGAGACAGAGCGGTCAGGTGCGCAGGAGACATGACCATTAGGTGTGGGACTGCAGGTAATGCAAAGAGAAAGTGCCAAACCAGAGTTTTAGAGACTTTTGAGGGCTTTCTCTTATTTTCAAGGCTTGATATGAGGAACTGAGGGTTAAGACTTACAAAGGAGGAAAGTATGAGTGGTAATGGACTCACACAGATTGTAAAATGCCAAGGTGACAATTTTTAGTGCAACAGGACTTAGGAAGAAGAGCACAAATATGTGACCAACCCTTTGTAATATGAGGTCTTGGCACTAGATCATAAATAAGGGTTCGGTTCTGCTGCTAAAGGAAGAGGAGTGTTATAGTCTAACTACATGATGACAGTGATGATGAAAGATTTGAAGAATAAGGTTTAATCGAAAGAAGAGTGAGTATAAAAAAGACTTGTGTCTTGGTCTCAGAGAGGCTAATAGATTAAGGGTCTTGGTCTTGGTATTCGTTAATTGGAATCTTTATAAGAAGAAGTTGTACGTGTTTTCCTCTCAAAGAGTGAGAGGTTTTAGCCCTGGCAGAGAGCCAACATCTTGTGTTATTGTCTCTTTTGTTTTGGTAACTATTTGATGAAGTAAGCAAACACACCCTAATAATAATAATAGAAGATTGTGTTAATAAGAAAAAAGTAAAAAGTACCTCACAAATAGTTATAATCATCAGAGGGATCTTATTAACCCAATTGCCTTAGATTCTTCAACGTCCCGCTCCTTTGTAGGAATGTACTCCAGTAACATGATTCTCTCCTGCACACAATCTCATAGATGGCGATACTGAATTCCGATATGCTTGCACCGATCATGAAAAACTGGATTCTTAGAGAGTTTGATACAACTCTAAATTTCAGAGTAAATTACTGTAGGATCCATCTAATGACCAAATAACCCAACAAAGATCTTCCTCATCCAAATAGCCTCACAATTTGCTTGACTAGTAGCCATGTACTCCGCTTCTTCTAAACTGAGTGCAACTAGTCTCTACTTCCTGTTGTACCAGGAAACTGTTGTTGACCTAATACTATAGATTCCCCTTGATGTTCTCTTCATGTTTGATGGACTCCCAGCCCAATCTACATCAGTGAAGCCTTGTAGCTTCACTCCCTTTGTCTGTTTGTACCAAAGACCAAACTAAGAGGTGCCTCTGAGGTATCTCAACACATGTTTAGCTGTCTTCCAATAGAGTTTGGTTGGCTTAACCATTGCTTGACTAAGATGGTTAACTATATGTTCGGTCGTGTGCTCACAAAATACATAAGTGAACCTACAAGTTGTCTGTAAATAGTAGCCTCCACTACTTCACCTGAAGTAGCATCTTCCTTCCTCCAATTTCTTACTAGAGGAGTCTCCATGGGTTTGTTGCTTTCCAGGTGGAACTTCTCCAGTATCTCGTTGGCATACTTACCTCGAGAGACAAACAATTCCCCGTCACCTTGCCATACTTTCATACCAAGGAAATAATGCATGATCCCTAGATCCTTCATCCCAAGTTCTCCTGCAAGATCCTTTTTGCAAGATTTTACGAGCTTCTCATCACCTGTTAGAATTAAATCATCAGCATATAATACTATAATCAATAATTCACCTTCAACCACAATATAGTAAACGTTTGCGTCTGCTTCACTTCTGAGGAAGCCCAACCTAGTGAAATAACTGTCAATCCTGGTGTACCACGCACGGGGTGCTTATTTCAATCCATACAACACTCAATTGAGTCTACACACATGTGATTCTCTGTTGAAGGTCTCAAATCCTTCTGGTTGCTCAATGTACACCTCTTCCTTAATCACTCTATTGAGCAATGTTATCTTCACATCCATCTGATGTATCTTCCATCCCATCTGCACTGAAAGTGCTAGAATAGATCTGATTGAGGAGTGCCTTGCTACTGGAGCAAAGGTCTCTTTGTAATCAATTCCCTCCACCTAAGAGAACCCTCTGGCCACAAATATGGCCTTGTGTTTCTCCACACCCCCATCTGCTGCTTGCTTTACCTTGTCAAGCCATTTGGAACTCACCACTGACTTGTCTGTTGGTCTTAGGACCACTTCCTAAACATTATTTCTGATAATTGAATCATAATCCTCTACCATGGCATCAACCCATATTGGTTTATGCACTGCTTCCTTCAACGAGGATGGCTCAATCTCTACACTCTCGCTCATCAGAGCCATGTAGTCAGTGTATTCATCTGGTGACCTCCTCTGCATGCGCTATGATGTGGGTGGTCCCACATTCTCTCTAACAACATGCATCAATGTGTTAGCCTGTATGGTGTGCTTCCTCCCATCTCTAGAAGTATCCACTCTCTGCTCCTTTGCATGTGGCTGCTCCACATCATCTTGAGGTTCTTGCTTTGGAGCTAAAATCTCCTCATCTCCATGCAACTGAATCTCCCTCTCAAGGGAACATCTCATGGCCTTCTCTTCATTGAATCACATCTCTAAGAACCATTGTCATCCTGTGAGATGGCAGGAACACCTGATAGTTGTGAGGTGTATCAGTGTATCCCTCAAATATGCCCAACTCAGTTGTTAGCTCTACCTTTTTCCTTTCATCCTTGGTAACATGACAGTAAGCTAAACCAAAGATCCTGAAGTGTGCCACATTTGGTTTCTTACTTGAAAAAGCTTCTTCTGATGTACTCATCCCGAGAATCCGATGAGGACTCCTATTCTGCACATATACAACATTGTTGCATGCTTCAACCCACAAGTGCAATGGTAGGCCCTCATCATGTAACATTGCCCATGCAACTCCCACAATACTTTTGTTCTTCCTTTCAGCCATCCCATTTCGTTATGGGTTATAGGGTGCTATTAACTCCCGTCGAATGCCTTTTGATGCACATAAGTTCTTGAATTCATTCAATACATATTCTCCACTGTTATCTCTCCTAAGAGCCTTCACTTTCCTATCAGTGTCTTTCTCAACAAGTTCTTTAAATTCACAAAATTCAGAGAACGTCTGATCTTTCTTCTGCATGAACAAAATCTAGCATTTACATGAGAAATCATGTACAGATATTACATAATACTTGTGCTTGGCCGTGGAGGCTATTGAGAACGGTCCACACACATTTGAGTGAAACCTTTCAATGATCGCTTGCGCTCGACTGTCCTTATCATGAAAGGTGGATTTGGTGTACTTCCCCAATGTACACCCTTTGAATTTATCTCTCTACTCTAGTGCACCCTTGGGAAGTCTTGTAGAAATTTGCTACATGATCTTCAAAGCTCCATGGTGCAAGTGGCCCAATATTCTATGCCACAATTCACCAATGTCTTGACTCTACACGTTCTCTGCTCTTGTGCTCAAAGTAGCACATTCTTCTGCATCCAATTCATAAAGGTTCTTCACCCAAACCCCAATCTGCTTCACTTTTCTTGAGGTTATGTGACGAAGGAAAGCCTTTTCTTTTCTAAATATCACATCGTAGCCATGGTCCTCTAATATAGCAATTGAAACCAAATTCTTCTTCATACCCGAAACATACATGACATCTTTTAATGTGAGAGGATAACCAAATCTCCCTATGAAAAGTAACAGTAACAATGTCGGTCGCGCTATACCTTCCATCATCTCCCATATCAATGGGCATCTAGAGGTCCTTCTCCTCGAAGTCACTGAATAATTCTTTGTTGTCGGTCATATGGAATGAGGCCCCACTATCTAGATACCACACACTACCTATCACCAATGTCACCATGCAAGCAATGAGGGTGAAATCCAACTCGGATTTTGAAGCAGGAGCTTCACCTACTACTCCTCTTGAGGGCTTCTTGTCGGCCTTATTATGCAGACACTTCATGGCATAATGTCCTAGCTCGTGACAATGAAAACATTTAAACTTCGACAAGTCCTTCTTCTTGCCTGCTTGACTAGAATCTAATTTGGAATGGGATGACTTCCCTTTCCCTTTCTTTACCTTTCCAACCAAGGCACAATTCTCCACATCTTCATGCTTGGATAAGAATCCACCTTTGGTGTTTCGCAGAATCTATTCTTGCACCAAGTCAGACAACAAACGCTCCCTCTGGTAGCTTCTCCCTTCAATTACCAAATCCTGGTAGTGGTGCCATCTCTTGGGAAGGCATAGAAGTGCTAAGCTGACCAAATCATCTTCATTTTCTATAACACCAACAATTTCAAGCTCATCAAGACATTGGGTGAACTTGGTCAAGTACTTTGGTATTGTGTTGCTCTTCTCCATCTTGATTTTCTTGAGCTTGTCCTTTAGTGCCAGCTTCTTGTGGTCACTATTATTCTGAAACAAGTTTGTGAAGGCCTTCCACATTGCATATGGAGTCTCCTTCCCATGGAGGTTCGAGGCAATATGATCTCAAACTCCTTCTAGTATGATCCTTCTCGCCTTTGCAACATATATCCTCCACTCTACCAGATCTTGAGCATCAGTTGTTGGAGGCTTAGGAATATCTTTATCTATGAATTCCTTCATCTCGTTGTCTTCCAACACTACCTCCACCCTGTCCTTCCAAGCAATATAGTTCGAACTACCCTAAAGGGCATATTCAAGTCTTAATTCACAGAATGACATCCTGATGGCTCTGAAGAATGATACTGCAAATTCGATTTCACCTGCAAAATACAAACTCGTATTCTCCTCTTCTAGAGTGATTTATGCTTTGATAACATGTAGAAATTCCTTGTAGATTCAAATTGCTATTTGTAATTTACTAAAAATACACTTGAATCTACTATACTCATCAACGAAAATAATTAAACGATCGCTAAATCATGAAGCATACTAGAGAAAGAATTCAATCAACACATTACACAATGATTTCCCGGGCAAAGCCACAACTAAAAACCATTACTATCTGTATTACATTAGTAAAAAAATATGAGAAATTACAATGTTGTGCTTAAGTCTGAGCAACCTCTGCACTATCTCTATATGTCTCACTGCTTCCTAGACAAGCCCAGGCTAATACTTAACCAAATTTTGGCTTGCCTAAGTCCCTAATCCCTTGAGTTGTTTCCTTGTGAATTAACCCCCTATTAATTAGGGAAATTCCTCAATATGAATTGCGGAAGCCTTCCTCTGACTGCATGCACCACCTATACAATTCAGGTGATTATATAACCGATAGTACACTATCCTTGAGCTCCAATCTCAAATGGGTAACTCTCAAATCTGACATGCATGAGTTATTTATGAGCGAATCATCAGTTAACTGGTTGAACACATGAAGCAACACTCCACTGTCTGACCTCCTACTAGTTCCTCCATTAGTTGGAACTAATTTAATTGACTTTAACTAAGTTAAATTGAATTAATTAATTACAACTCTAAATAAAATCAACGAGGGCTCCTATAATGTAGGAGACACTCTACATGACTCTAGTTAAACCCTCAACTCGAATTAAAAAAGCCAACTAAGTCAATTTAACTTAGTTAACTAGTACAAGTTGTCTTGTGATGTGGAATTACAATTTTATTCCTAATTTAATCCAAGTACAAAATTAAACTAGGATTTTCTTGTTGCATTTTCATCAAAATACACCATAACATATCCTAGAAGCTTAAACTAAGTTTCATGCCCTTACATTCAACATAAAAACATTACAACAATGATTTCCAAATTATAAAATGAGAGTGCCTCCTTTATATTCAAGTAGAAGTAGATTACCCTCTTGTATCATAAAAACTTCTTTAGATATAACATATGTCTATGTATTGGATTCATGATAAACATGACTAAATGAGATAAACTTAAAATTGGCCTTACCTCCTCCACTTGTTTCATAATAGTGACTAGGCTCATGTTTCCAATAACCTTCTCTTGTCTCACAAGCTTGAATTTCTTGTTTTTTTCTCGTATGTGTAAATTAACATTGTTGTGTTTTGTTCATATTAATAGATACGAGAGCTTTGAGATAACGATCTCTTATGAGTTATAGATTGTTAACCTCCCAAGATTTATTTTTTTATCCAAAATTCTCATTGAACTCTCAACTCTAAGTGGCTCAAGTGTTTTGTATGCCTATTGACACCCTCCTTTCTCAAGTTCGAGTTAACAATATATTGGAAACTCATTATATTCCGAGTTTCTTGCAATTTTATTCCTATATTTAAAGCACGATTTGCAATGTTTTTACTAATTTGTTGCAATTGCATATCCATTATCATGATTGTTATATCATTGGTCCTTTTCAACCCATTCCAATAGTGTTTTGTTGATTATGTATACATAATAAACTCACAAAATGGTCCTGCATGTGTGATTTATTCATTCAAGTTTGTTATGCATTTGTAATTGAAATATCATTATTTAAGGCTCGCAAATGGTATACAATTGTCACTTGGACTTGTATTATGGCTTGACTTAATTCTTCCAGAGGCTCCATTGGCTCCCATGCTCTTAATATTGCTCAACTCATGGTATATATGCAACAATGAAACTAACATTTCATGGAAACCCTTGCACCATAAGACAAGATGAATTTGTACATCAACAACATATATATTAGAACAAATCGATTGAAGACATGATGACCATGTTCCAGAGTTTGCAACAAGTTCTCAACAAGCTCTAGTCTACAATTAAGAGATTTTCACCCTTACTTCATGAAAAATGTTAAGGAACAAATTTCATGTATGGGCTAATTTTCCATGTTTTTTTTCCCAAAAAGAGATTATTAATTTCCATATAATCTAAAATAGTTTTGCCTAAATTTGATAGGATAAAATTATTTTACCTTTAAAATCACCAAAAATCTACAGAGATAAGATCATTAGAAAGTTGAATTATTTAGAAATATTGACAAACATTTTATAATTTGTATATTAGGGACTAGTAAGATTTACTAATATTTCTACACTTTAAAATAAGCTTCCATCCTTAATATTTCCCCTGCCCTACATTTTCTACATTTGCTCTTATAATAATGTCCACACTGGTCTTTGAATATCTCGGTCCTAGGCTAAACTATGAGTTTCTAATATATGTGGTTTGCAGGCTGTTGCAAATATCTAGGGAGGATGCCAATTCCCCATTAACAATTTAGTTAAAAAAAATAATAATGTCTACTCCTCTTACGTGCATGCTCAACACATGCTCTAAAATAGTTGGTCCCCTTCAACTCTCCTCTTAGTGATGCTAATGTGCCTAAAGCATCTCATGAGCCATTGCATCCTCTAGTGTGATTCATCCTTGTGCACAATATTTTGTAAGATCATATTTCACTTCACACTAAGTTTTTGAAGTTAATTCATCCTTGTGCGTAGTATTTTGTAGATTCGCTCTTCACTTCACACTGAGTTTTTTTAAGTTGACTACATCACTTATAAATTAAACTATTCCAACTCAAATACATAGTAAGTATTTGATAAATCATCTTAAACAATCTCGATTTCATCCTCTTATCTCTTCCCATCTTCAAGGGTTCTCACAATTTCCCTTGAAAGTTTTTTTTTTTTAACAATTCATAAGAACTCCCCCACTCATGCTGTGAGGACTCCTAACACCACACAACCCTCTGTATCCTCAACTTTCAATGGACAAATGTTCACCCAAAATCTTACTCTATACCCCTCAACAATGATATAGAACAAACTGAACCGTGTCTAGTACAACACTACATGTGTTGTTTATCTTGATCATGGTCCTCCTACATCAATGCTTATCCTTCTTGATTCCAATGTACCTTCAAGGGTTTCTTTCTTACACATTGAGGTCTAGTGTTAAAGCATTTTTTTTTCAATAAAATTTTGATGGGGAACTAGCAACCTCCCCAGATATATGCAACAACTCGCAAGCCACATATACCAAGAACTCATAGTTTAGCCTAGGACCGAGACATCTGGAGACACCGAAACTAGAGTCGAGATCCCAGACTCCGATGGGATGCCTATCGTGCTAGCCTTACTATGATAGGCCATGTCTCTAGAGACTTGAACCTTAGTGGATGGGATGACAAACCACCATCCTTACAACTAGAGCTAAGCACTCGTTGACGTTCAAGCATTCCATTATTAATAATAATAGTACAAGTTCAATCTGCGACCCCGACTCCAATTTTTGGTGGTCTCTAGATGTCTCAATCCTAGGCTGAGCTATGAGTTTCTGGTATATCTAGCTAGCGAATTGCTGGATATACTCTTGGCGTTATAGTGGCAACTACAAGAAAAAACCTAAACCTTACCCGTATTACTCCAACAAATTATCAATTCACTATGGTTAAAAGAATACAATAATACGAGTTCAAACTAAAACCTCAACTATTAAAGAAAAATTCCAATAATTATTATTTTATCGTTTGTTAAAAAAGATCGATTTACGGTCACAACAAATATGAAACTGTTTTTCTTTTAAGTAAATAGGGATTAATAAAATTGAATAAGTAAACACCCTTAAAATTTAACATAACTTTTTATATTTTGCATATATTATAATAACACCAAATATGAAAGACTTTTGTTTGTTTGTTGAGTAGGTAAGGATTAATGAAATTCAATTGAATGAGTTAACACCGTTCTAATTTAACATACCTTTATATATTTTTGCATATATTATATCATAACACTTATCTTTACACTTTTGGCTATTTGGTTTAAATGATTTTTTTCATTTATTTTATTAGAAATTTAGTCAAATTTATCCATCTCCTACCATTTTCAGATATGCACATTTCCTCGTTGCACTTATTTTCAGATATGCACATTTCCTCGTTGCACTTATTTTCATGCATTTTAATTAAATTAAAATTGAAATTATAATATGATATTTAATTCAGTGATTTATTTCAAAAGTTTTATTTTTATTTTTTTCCAAAAATTTAACTCATTAGTAATTTTCAACAAAAAGAATATATTGGTGCTAGTATTTTATGAAAAGCAAACAATTAAGAATTAAAAAGCATCAATTATAGTGTGAAACAGGTCCGTAGAAAAGTCAAGTTATAAAGAAGTTTGGGAAGAGCAAGTGTATACTTTTTCCACTTCTTAAACAATAGAATCCGAAAATCATTTCATTTTAGAATGTGATACTTTCAGAAAATTTCATTTTAGAATGTGATACTTTCAGAAAAATGAGAAACAATTACAATAATAAATTAACATCAATTCTCTGACATTATTTTTCAATAAAAAACTTTTAAAAAATTGAGTCACTCATCATTAATTTAAATAATAAAAAAATTAAATTACAAAAGAAAAAAAAAGCTAATAATCTCGTAAACTATAAACATTAAAAATTTCATTCATTCACCCCTAACCTCCCCGTCCTAACTGAAAAAAACTCGCTCATCTTGACTCTACCGATCGAATTCTCCGAATGCCTCTGTTTTACCCTCACCCCTAAGCTCCCACTTCCTCTTCCTCCCATGGGACTCTGCTTTACGGCGCACGATTCCAGACTCTTGGTCGTGTCTGTATAACACTCTGGAATACACTCGTACCTCTGTCGCAACCCCGCAGCAGTCAAGCCATGTCTCTTGCGACCCCCACGGTCATATTAATCGCGCTCCTATCACTTCTCCTCGTCTCTCCTCCCTCACCTCCGGATCTGCCTGCGGAATCTCTGAGCGAAGAAAATCCTGATCCGCCACGGGACCGGGCGCGAGAAGAGGAGGGCATCGAAATCCAGGGTTTTGTGGAAGGCCGATACATTGTGCGCTTTAAGCAGTACAAGCACGGGAGGGAGCATAAATTAGCCCTGGAGGAGCAGTTGGGAGCTAAGGAGAAGAAGGGCTGGAAATGGATCGAGCGTAATAATGCTGCAGCGGCTTATCCCACCGATTTCGGTGTTCTTCAAATACAGAGTGATGGTTTGATTGATGAAATTGAGAACTTAGAATTTGTGAAGGATGTTTCTGCAGAGGCGCGTTATTCCCGAGCTTTGCTGTTCAATAAAGAAAACAAAAATTCCAATGAGAGTGGACGTTCTGATAATGCGAAAAAAGGTCCAGGCAAAATCTTTACTCGCATGTCATATGAAGGAGGCATTGATAGTAATGGTACCGTCAATTGGGGCCGGAAGCTATTCATGCAGGTAATTTTATTCCAGTGTTGACTTGTAATTCTTAGAAGCTAATTTTGTTTATTATTCCAATGTTGTTTTATATACAATGCTTTTACCATTTTCAACCGTGGCATTTTAAGTCTCTCAACATATATCCACCAACTATCCTGAGATTGGATATGGTTTAGCTGTTAAAATTCACCGAGAGAGATACATTAACCAGCAACAAATCACACATCATAAACACAATGTTTATCACGGAAAATCCCCAATCTGGGAAAACCAGCTAAGCGAATTATATTAGTCCTTTGACCAAAACTCGACCAAAACTTGACCAAGCCACCCAGGTTAGCTTTCACCGCTCACCTCCCTAGCATACTTTACAATGGAGTCTTTTCAAACCTTTTGAAGGCTTCACTACATGCAATCCATGGCCTCAAAATCATGAGCAACCAAAAGGATGTGTCCAAAACCATTAGCGTTGACTAAGTAACTTTGACTATTTCATTGGGTCAATTTTTATGTAACAACCCCACCTAAAACTTAACTTGGGTTCCCCTTGACCAAATCCGTCCAAACCGGTCAAGTGAGCCAACACTGCCCACCTCTAGGCCCTACTCCCCTCAAAGTCTATATCCAGGTTATTTGGTAATTCAACATACCCCTATCACCTAGGTCTAACCATTCACATGTAAATATTTTTATTCAACTCTCTCTCTCCCTCTCCCTATATATTTTTGTTCAACTCTCTCTCTCTCCCTCTCCCTATATATATATATATATATATTTTGTTTTTTTTGTTTGAATTTTATTTATTATTATTATTATTATTGTTGTTGTTGTTGCAGTTTACAATACACAACCAACATCTCTCTCTTTCACAGGTCAACCATTTCAACACTCTTTTACACAACCAACATCTCTCTCTTTCACAGGTCAACCATTTCAACACTCTTTTACACAACCAACATCTCTCTCTTTCACAGCTCCTTCGATTGCTTCATCTTCGCCAACCCTCGCAGCTACAACATGCCACCTCGAACCATTGATCCACAAACCTGGAGATCAAACCATGGACGATCCTTATTCCAAAACATAAAGCATTGATAAGTTTATACGGGCTTTGTCATTTGTTAAACATTTCTCAACTGAAGTGGATGCATTTGAGGTTGTTCTTTCCTTTTCGAGTTTGCTTTATTGATGTGTGAAGGGTCCGACAACCATCCATGTTAATGTCACATTCTATGAGAATATCTACTATCCTTTAACGATGTAGTTTTTCCTAACCAAATAGACCACCAGCATGGTCCTCAAGGGTAGAGCCTCTACTCTTTCATGGCCTCTTCCAAATCGTTAAAAACTGTCCACAACTCCAAAACAACAACAAATTCTCTGCATCTATGGCTTAACCAGAGAGTGACTCCACATGGTTCTTTCCCTGACATCACAAAACTTGAACCTTGCACGACTTCTGTGATTTCAATCTTTGCATGGCCTCTTCTATGTCGCTTAAGTGCCACTTGTTGAGGGTTATCATAGTAAGGACAAATCCCATATCCTGTAGCCACTATAAAGATCCTCTCTACACCAGAACATCAATGTCACAATAATGTCCTCCTTAACTTTTTCCACCAATTCTTCTCTTAAGAGGCAATTATATTGTTGGGGATTGATCTTGTATAATTGATGCTATATTTCCATCCATGCCTAAGCTGAATCCATGTATTCTTTGCGTTAGCAAGGTTGACCCTCATAAACTTCACAATCCCGATGGCCTTGCACTCATATATGTTATCAACGAAGTGCACGAAGTCGTAACCCACTTCTGGATGGCCCACGCTCCTCCCCTCGCAATTGTGGATCCTACTATACTTTTCAGGCAACCCTGTGTCTCTCTTCCACACTGTGATTTCCACTCGAATTTTGTTCAATCCCACCAAAATTTGTGAGCCTGCATTTAGCTTGAGCTTACTGTCATGTACAAGACATGTTTAAGGTAATCTCAGACACTCTTGGTACTCTACGTCGTCTAATAGACACTGAAATTCTCATGCATATGCTCTGACCAAATGTCTCCCACATTCATTCATTTTAATGACAATGGCTCTCTTCATGGTTCACTGCGTCAAACACTCTTGTGAAAAAATTAAAGTTAACTTCATCCCATGGCTCTAATAACATGTTAAAATTCACTAAGAGAGATAAATTAACTAGCAACAAATCAAACATAATCACATTGTTTATCTTGTAAAACCCCAATTTGGGGAAAAACCAACTAATAAAAATCTATTAGTCCCTTGGCCAAAACTTGGCCAAGCCAGCTAAGTGAGCCTTTACCACTCACTTGACTGGCACACTTACAATGGAGTCTTTCCAAGCCTTTTGAAGGCTTCACTACATGCAATCTATGGGCAACCAAAACCATGTGCCCAAAACCACCACTACTAACTGAGTAACTTTGACTCTTTCATCGAGTCAAGCTTTGCCTAACATTAATAGCATGTGACTTCTGGCTTGAGTTAATGGTTGCAATAGCTTCCATTGTATCAGCGGTGTAATGTCCTCCACAAATTGAGGAACGAATGGACTTAGTAGCCTATCCGTCCTTGTGGGCTATTGTTAAAATTGGCAACTAGGGCCAAACTCCATGTGGGTCTTCTTATTTATGGCAGCCAATATTTTTCTTGGATTCCTCTCGTCGAGAGGTGTAGGATTGATCTAAAGATCATCCGATTCAGACATGTATTCATGGAGATATGAATTTATTTGTATTATTTGACAATTTGTCAAGGTCGACCAGCAACCAAATTACCCCATCTCAGCCTCAACGTTGCACTATAAATAGAGGTGGCCTTCAAGTCATTTTCACACACACTTCTCCTAAGATCTCTCTCCACTCGTTTGGGTTTGGTGGCTAGAGAGATCAAAAGGGAGAAGCCCTAGATGCAGTTGATGGAGGAAGCCTATATGCTGTCTTAGAGGAGATCTAGCCATGACCTAGCCGCAGGTGAAAGGAAGGATTTGGCCGCAGTCCTAGAGGGGAGCTCTAGCCCTAGACACAATCAAAGGGAGCTTCTATACGTAGCCTAAAAGGACCCCTAATCCGCAGTTCAAACAAGGAGGCCTCGCCACTTTCATATCTAGCACTAACTGCTGTTATAACTAGCCCTAGTCGCAGTCAAAGGGAAGACTCATATTCGCTGTCAAAGAAGGCTTAAGCCGCAACTAGGAAGAGGCTCTATTCACAGTTCATGAAGGCCCTAATTCCGCAACAATTAGATTCCCATACGCTGCCCTAATCTGTTGAAAGGTGTAGCCCTTATCCGTAGCAAAAGCAAGGTCACCTAGCCATAGGCAAGAGAGTTTTATACGTTGTCTAGAAGAGGCCTATCCACAACAATCTGTAGTTAGAAGGAGGCCCTAATAACGCAGTCTAAAGAGAGGCCTTAATACGCAGTTAAGAGAGACTCTAAGCCACTGCAAAAAGAGTCCTATCGTAGCATAAATTGTTGTAGGTGACAACGTTGTATTAAAGGCTATGAGTAGGCATGAGTTAAGGATTTACTTGGGCCCTTTGGAAGAATATGAAGCTACAACTAGTTGCTTTGCTAGGCTGCAAGCCATAGCAAGCAGCTAAGGTTGTTTCGAAGCAGCACGACAGTGTACATTGAGTACAGGTGGCAGCATGGATTAGGAGAGACTCTCCTAGGTGGACTGCTACCCTTGAAGAGCTGAGTTGTTTGACAACGTGGAAGATTACATGACTTCTTCTTGTGCCCTATCTAGAATTGCAAAAGCAGGCAATCAGAAGTATATTGCAGCAGCATTGATGATCAACTAAAAAGGATATGCTACAATACTCTGCGTGAGTGTTTGAAGTTTGTCGGTGCCGCATCCTAGAACAATCATCATTATCAGAATGATGGACTTACTGCTGTTGTCATACAATATCTGATTTGTATATTTGTACTCTCTCTCTCTCTCTGTGCTGAACTATTGAAGAATATAAGAAGAATTGATCAAGGTTTTCCCCACATTGGGGTTTGTTCCTAGCTGGTGCCACATCTTGTGTCCTCTTGTCTTGGTTTGTCTTTCGTTGTTTATGTTTATGTTTTATCTGCACTTTACTATCACGCTGATGTGATTGTTAATTTGAATATTGTCATTGGGCTAATATGAAAAATTGAAGTAAATTGCTCTAAGCATAGAACATACCAAAAATTAACATGGTATCAGAGCTGAGGTGAAGACAAAGCCCAAGCAAGAGTGAAAGAGCAATCACCGAAGACAGTTGGAAAGGACAGAAGGCTCAATGGGTTCCTCATCCCACTTCCCGGCTGAGGACAAGCTCCATGAAAAGTCTGACTATCATGGATGGAAGATGTCTCTTGATCTGACATTGGAAGAGCAATAAGTGCTGGATTACATGAAGGGTAAAATCCTTGAGCCTCCATCAAATGCACCGGCTGCTACAAAGAACAAGTACACCAAGGGTGAAGTCAAATCGAAAAAGATTATCAGAGATTCCATTGACAAGCATCTGGTGGCAAACATCTCTGATTTGAACAACTCCTTGGAAATCTACGATAGATTGGTAAGCATGTTCAAGGTTAGTGATGCAAATCAAATTTTGTTCCTCTAAAATAAGTTGAAGGATATTAAGAAGGGCAAGGACAAGGATATTCAATCCTACTTCTTAAGGATCACCGAGATCAAGAATGATCTGCTATCGATTGGAGAAATCATATCTGACAGGGAACTTACTATCACTACTCTTGGAGGACTCCCGCTCGAGTCGTATATATTTAGAACCACTTTCTCAAAAATGATCGAATTCCAGGGCTTGAAGAATTGATGTCGAGATGCATTCAAGAAGAAACTAGGATGGTGGAGCAAAAAATGCCTTCTAATAGAGGCAACCCTATTGCTTTCTTTGCTCATGCCAAAAGGAGAAATAATGCAAGGTCTAAAGGTCATTTCAATGGAAAGTCCGGATCTAAGGGTGGAAGGAAAGGCAGATGCTTTACTTGCAATAAGTTTGGCCAGTATGCAAGGGAGTGTCAAATAGAAGGGACACATCACATGATGATGTTCACAATCATTCTAGGGGCAACTTCAATTGAAGGAATGACAGGAACAATGGCAAAGGAAAAAGGAATGCATGACATCAAGGAAATGGTAGACTCTCCAAGAAAGCAAGGAACTCCAGATATGAAGAATCAAATGTTGTTTTTGATAAGCAAAAGGAGTATTATCTTATATTGGCCCTCTCCACTACCTCTACTCTAGACACTTTGGGAAATTGGCTTATTGATAGTGGTGCCTCAAGGCACTTCACCGGATATAAGGAAGCACACTCTAATCTGATAGAGAAGGAAACAAACTTGAAGATTATTCTTGGAGACGATGCCACCTATCCCTTAAAGGGTGTAGGGAATGTTACTCTTCAATTGGATCAGGGTAACTCGATTCATTTACGAGAAGTTCTATATGTACTTGATCTCAAGGAGAACTTGGTGTCCATTTCGGCAATGGAAGACAAAGGTTACAAGGTGGCATTCATCTATGGAAAGGTACGTGTCTGGAAAAGGAATTTTAAAGATGCTTTTACTCTTGGGTTTAGGGTTGGCACTTTGTGTCAAGTTACGGGAAGTCCATTGGGAACCATGTCGTGTGACACATCTCTTCAATGGCACTGGAAGGCTGCCCATCTTCATTGTAAGGCCCTACTTGATGTGAGACAGATGGTGACAGGGATGCTGTTAGGCCCCTATACTACTAGTGTAACCCCTTATTGTTATTAGTACAACCCACTTATTATATTGATGTACCCATGTAGTGCCCATATTGTATTGTGCCCCATAGAAGCCCACTATTGTTATTATTGTGCCCTTACATTATTATTGTTATGTAGGCTCTGATTATGTTTATGACCCTTAGACTCCTATAATATAGAGAGGAGGTCTTTTCATTTGAAATCATCCAAGAATTGTTCATTTATGTAATGTAAAGGAGGTTGCCCCCTCGAAGAGGCTGAATTCTAAGGCGTTGATCTATCTTTTCTATCTTTCTTGAAGCTGGTTTCATAACATTTGGTATCAGAGCTTTGGATTCTAGGGTTTCGCTGCTCTAGTCAGGTCATCGTGGCATTTTCGCAATAACTCTTTTTCTGTGACGTTTCAGAAGCTAAAGAAAAAACCCATTTGAGAAGACATCGCGTTGAATCTCGGGTCCGAATTTCAGAGCGTTTTGCGCTATATTTGCGGAGATATGATCTGAGGAAGTTGGTCTTTTTGCACCCTCCTGAATTACATTCCAAACAGGTGACCTGGGGAAAATCATCATAACTTTTTCTCTGAGCATTGGATTGAAATTTTGTAAGAAGGTGCAGAAAGAGGACAACCTGTAGTTTCTTGCATATATTTTTTAGAGCCAAAAGATGAAACAGGGACTTGTGGCACATTGTACAAGTTCGCCCTACTGAACTAGTCCATAATCAGGTCACTGTGGGAGATTTGGCATAACTCTTCATTGGAGAATCCAATTGGGGTCAGACTGGTGGCATTGGAAAGAGGACACAGAGGACTACTACAGGTCGTAGTGTCAGAACTTAAAGATCTGAAAGTACAGAGTTAAAGTCATTTCAAGATCGAGCTCCTAAAATCAAGAAAAAGCAAGATGAGGAAGTTTGATGGCAAGGATCCGGTAAATTGGATACGTCA
>APFE030363480.1:0-10648 GCA_000404065.3 Pinus taeda | reverse complement strand
ATATATAGATATATATAAATATAAAAAGTGTCTGTACAAATCATTAAAAATCAATAAATTCTATAATTAAAAAATTAAATTAAAAATCATAAAAGTCAATAAATTCTTTAATTAAAAAATTAAATTAAAAATCATAAAACTCGATCAATTCTTTAATTAAAAAGCATATTATCGTTGTTTCACTTTTCCATTATCTTTTAAAAAATTACAAATAAATAAAAAAGAAATGGAAAAAATGATTCGTTTACCGAGTAAAGTTGCTTTAAAAGGTGAGATGAACGATGAAGTCACTCGTGCTGTGAAACGGCCTTTATCAAAAACCAATGTCAAAAGTGTGCCTCGCATGCCGACAAAACTCCGTCGTCAGGCGATCTAAATTTAATCCTCGTTCTTGAATGTGTTAACAAATCTAATAAATAGGTTTCCTCGGTCGTGGACTATATTGGACAAAACTCCGTCGTCAGGCGCTCTAAATCCAATCCTCGTTCTTGAATGTGTTAACAAATCCGATTTCAAAATATTCGAAAGCGTGATTCGCATCCCCTAAAAACTCCGTCGTCAGGCGCTCTAAATTCAATCCATCTCATCAAACTTGCTGTTCAGGTCTGCATGGACTTTAACAAATAGGTTTCCTCGTTCTGGAATGTGTTTATAACTTTATATAATAGAATGTGTTTATAACTCTAACAAATACGAATGTGCGCCTTATTTGAATGCACGGACCAACTCTTCCATCGTCAGCGCTCTAAATTCATCTGTGGCGCAGAAGTGGGTAGTTCGTCGTCAACGGTGGCGCAGAATTGGGTACTTTGTCGTCAACGTTGGCGCAGAAGGATTGGTGGATTGTTATCTAATATTGCCAGAAAAGTAATATTGTTGTACTCTATAAATTCCCGTAGCACACATATTGGACCAAGATGTCTTCTACAATGGATGTGCAGACCCAACAGCTGAGTAGTGCCATTCAGAAGCTCATATCCAATGGAACAAACAACCTGGAGGTGCAGGAAAGATATATCCTGCCTCCCCATGAACGCCTACAGGTGTCTCAGATCTCTTACTCTGAGAGCATCCCTGTGATAGACCTAAAAGACCTCGATGGCCCTAACAGAGCAACAGTAGTCCATCAAATCCGACTTGCATGCGAAGAGGATGGTTTCTTCCAGGTTTCTACCTCCCCTCAAATACTTAAACTTTTGGTTGAATGTGCAGACTATTGAGTCTATACATCTCTATTGGTATGCTGGTATTAATATAATATAGTTTCTGTGTCAAGTTTCATATCCGATTGACTAATTTTTTATTGATATCAGATAGTGAACCATGGCGTGCCAAAGAATGTCATGGAAAGCATGATGGGGATAGCCAAAGAGTTCTTCGAAATGCCCGTCGAAGACCGAGCATGTCTCTACTCAGAAGACATAAAGCAGCTAGCCCGGCTTTCTACCAGCTTCAATCTTAACAAAGACAAGGTTCTCAACTGGTTGGACTATCTCACTCACCCTTGTCATCCTCTAGAAGAAGTCATCGGCTCTTGGCCTGAAAAACCAGCAGCCTACAGGTAATCAGCAAACCTTTATCTGTTATAAAATATCTAAGACAGAACACTAGAAAAGATTCATCTTAACCCACCATGGAAAAGTTTAGCTGTTTTGACCTGAGTTTTGTTACAGAGAAATTGCGGGCAAGTACTCTGGTGAGCTGAGAGCACTGATATTAAGGTTGCTGGCTGCAATTTCAGAAGCTCTGGGGCTAGATTCCAATTACTTGAATAAAATTCTTGGAAAACATAGCCATATGATGAGTATAAATTATTATCCTCCATGCCCAAACCCAGATCTTACTATTGGTGCAGCAAGCCATTCAGATGCAAGTGCCATCACTGTGTTAATGCAAAGCGATAATGTCAGTGGCCTGCAAGTATTCAGAAATGGAAAGTGGGCTTCTGTAGAACCCATAGCTGACGCGTTTGTGGTCAATTTGGGAGATCAGTTGCAGGTGAGAAAGAATGCGCAGATCTATAAAGTTAAGTTATTTTCTCTCATTGTGCAAGAATTTGATACTAATCATTCAATTTGTGTTGTGTGTGATTTGAATTGTATTAGGTTGTGAGCAATGGGAAATTTAAGAGCGTGGATCATCGAGTAATAACGAATAAGCAGAGTGCACGCATATCAATTCCCACTTTTTATTCTCCTGGACACGATGCTTTTATTTCCCCTGCAACTAGCATGGTGGATGAACATCAGCCGGCTGTGTATAGAGGATACAAGTTTGAAGAGTTTGAAGGAGCTTTCTGGAACCAGGAATTAAAGGGAAAGAGTATACTGGATCGTTTCAAGATCTAATGAAAGATCTATTGAACACTCATTTATGTTGGTCTTTCATGTAGGCATCAAGAATTTGAATTCAATGAACCGAATAAATAATATATGTAATGCATGCATTGAATTAATAATTTAGGATTTATTAAGAAATGTATAAGTAATTGAGTTTTCAAAATACTTTTTTAATAATAATAAAGTTTTAAATAAAAGGTTTAAGTTTTAAATTATTTTATTTTTCTTATTTTTTTAAAATGCATTTTTATTTTATATTAAAAATAATTTATTTATTTTTTAATTTATATGGGTCTTGGATAGATGGTGATCAAATGTAATATATTTACCCAAACTCATGTAATTACAGAATATTATTATTTAACTGGTTGAAGTTTTGAATCAAGTAGTTATGGAATGACTTGTAACTACTATTGTGGGTTCCAAGAAATGATTGGAGTAGTGTGAGCAAGTTAAATGGTTTTCTTTCCTTCTAGTGGATGGGGGAAAAATAATTTAAGAAACATATAGTCACAACTCATGAAGTTTGGTACTTGGACTCATTTTATAAGCTCAACAAAAAGGCCCTAGTTGTAGCCGCCATTAATATTCCCCCTTTTTCATTGGTAGCCACGGCATGATGCTCTATACTCTTGTAGTTATTGCAGCAGCCATTAATATTCAACCTTTTTCCTTGGTAGCCACGCCATTATGCTCTATATTCTTGTAGATTTCATTGCTAAATACCTTCACAAAGAAAAGATGAGGGAAAGACAATCACTCTAAGCTTACTAGCTTGGCGATAGATACTCTTTGTTGGCCTCAATCACCTCTTCATAGTGGGTAGTAGCTTGGCGATAGATACTCTTCGCTGGCCTCAATCTCCTCTTCATAGTGGGTAAAGAAAGAGTTGTAAATCGCCACCAACCTTCCAAATCATGGACTATAGAAAGCCACTGTGTTTCTCTTGTCCGCAAGAGATTATCCAAATATATTATACTAATAGATAAGTAACTCCATTCTTTATGGAGAAGAATAAATTGTTTCTTTAGATTTTTCGAAAATATCATGTTGTTGCGTTTTGCATGGAAAAACTAAGCAATTATCATAGATTTCTGAATATATATATATAATAAAAAGAAAATATATTACTACATGTAGATAAAGATTGTTATTACCATATAGATTGTTGCAGCGTTAAAAGATAAGTAAGCTTTCTTGTCTTTATATGACATTGCATATGCCTTTTATGTAAGAAAAGATACGATGCATGCTCTTTTCTTGAAAATGGATTTCGTAGTCATTTTCGTGGAAGTGAATATAGATTAAAGAGGGTAATTTGTGAAATATTCTCAATGGGCAAGAATACTTACAGCTTTTCCAGGGTATATCGGTGTTCAATGATGTGATTGATTATTGTGTCTCTTTAATGATGTTGATTCCTTATCTAATGTGATATTCATAACGTCAAGTATGTGATTAATTAATCTGGTTAACAGAATCATGAAATGGATGCAAGGTTCATCAGACAATTTATTAAATATACTACAATAGTACTACAACAATGGTTGTTAATGGTTATGCAACTTGCTGTCTTCTATTGAAAGTTACTTTATGTACTAATGAACACTCTATCTAATGGTTAATGAGGAATTTGGAATAATGATTTGGATAATTACTTGTGGCTAATTTGTGTAAAAAAAATTCTAGCTCCCTGCATTTTTATGTGAGGTTACCGGGGTATGTTACAAGTGGTATCAGAGATAAAGGTTGCAGCACTAACGCATTTGGGAATTTTTAAGTAGAAAGGAAATCGAGGTATGCTACTAGTGAGCATCAACTCAAGTATGAGTCTAACAACCTACATATTAATATATGCAGTACACTATTTTTGACATGATATGTGTGATTCATGTTTATAACTGCAAGGAGTAGTATGTTTGCTACAAAACTATGTTCATGACATTTGAATCTTGATGAGGATAAAAGATAATAAAACCTTTGTCAGACTTATGAACAATCCTAAACACTCACTAAAGAAAGTGACAATTAACTACCAACTTTTGCAAATATGGAAAAATTAATGATAGACTTAATGAACATGAAAGTTACATGCACTGCTTTTAATGAGTGAATGCATGAATGTAAATATGGGGGACATCCTTGAATAAGACAATAGAGTGTTTTAAAAGGACATTGGAAGAACCCCTTTAGATATTGAAAATAAACAATGAATCAAGTAGTGAGACTTGATTGTAATAACTAGTTGTTGATTAAGTTTTCTCATGGTTGCATTAAGATGGTTCGTAGTTGTGATTGGTTAGTGTTTTGCGACTAACTAATAAAACTTATATGAATGAATTGAATTTGATTTAATTACTTGAATTGTAGTTACTTCATTTATCGGTCTGTTAATAACACTGTGGAAATTCGAAATGATTCAGAAAGTGAATACTTGTTAAATAATGAATATTTATGACTAATGTTGTTGATGGGATTAAGTAGTGGTAGCTTAGTGACCAAGTGAATACTTATAAATAATGCATATTTATGAATAACGTTGCTGATGGGATTAAGTAGTGGTAGTTTAATGGCCACAAGAAAACCTGTGAAGGTAAAACCATATTACAACCATAAATGAGAAAGTATAATGTTATATGATATGCATAATTGTGTTACTTGGAAAATTAGAATGTATACAACATGTATGTTAGTTATGTTTTCTATCAATCTAGATATTATGGAACCATGTTGAGGGTTAGGTGTCAATGCATGGTGTATATGCATGTTTATTTTGTTAATGATAATGTTCATATGCTTCATTATGTAAATTGTTATGGGAAAGAGTGCTAAAGACATAAATTTAACATGCTAGATAGTTGTGAAAGCCCAAAAGGCCTTGGGTTGATGGTGGTTGCCTGTTCGGAGGGGTTAATGGCACTTTAATGCCCAGAATTCCTCTCGGTAGAGATAAATGATCTCAGTAAGGGAAAAAAGTTGGCGAAGATGGTGGAGAGCGTAAAAATCCTGTTAGGCCCCTATAATACTAGTGATTCCACCATTAGTATTGTCAATGTATCCCTTATTTTTATTATTGTGCCCTTATTGTCCCCATATTTTTATTAGTATGCCCCATAGAAACCCACTATTTTTATTTTTGTGCCTTTATGTTATTACTGTTATGTCAGCTTGATTATATTGTGACCCCTTAGACTCTTATATATTGAAGGGAGGTTTAGTCATTTGTATCATCCATGAATTTTTCATTTGTGTAATGTAAAGGAGGTTTCCCCCACGAAGAGGCTGATTTATAAGGTGTTGATCTATATTTTCTATCTTTTTGTGAGCTAGTTTCCTAACATTTGGTATGAGAGCTTTGGATTCTAGGGATTCACTGCTCCAAACAGGTCATCATGGAATTTTCATTATAACTTTGTTTCTACGATGTTTTAAAAGCTAAAAAAACCCCATTTGAGCCACAAGCACTCTAAACTTCAGGTGCGAATTTTAGAGCTTGTCTCACTATATTTACGGAGATATGATCTCAGGAAGTTAGGGTTTTTGCAGGCTCCCGAATTACATTCCAAACAAATGACCTAGGGAAACTTGTCATAACTTTTGTTTTGAGCATCAGATTGAAATTTCGTAAGAATTTTCATAAATAGGATGGCCTGTAGTTTTCTGTGTATCAGTTTCAATTACTAAGATCGAAACAGTGACATGTTGTACATCGTACAAGTTCGCTCTACTGAACTAGTCTATAATCAGGTCACCGTGGGAGATTTGGCATAACTATTCCTTGGAGAATCTAACCTTGATCAGACTTGCGAGGTTAGAAATAGGACTCAAAGGGACACCACAGGACAAGATTTCAAATATTCGAGATCCGTAGTTGCAGATATACAACAGATTCAATATCAAGCTCTTACAAAGTGAAAAAAAGGTGTGTAGTTTTTTTTAAATTTTTGCATAAGATTGGTTTGAAAAATTGGTTTCAAGGAATTTAAGCTATAGGCGGACATGTAGAGAATCCTTAACTGCTCTCCTTCCCCGAGTGAAAACCTTCCACCTCTCTATATCAAACATTTGAAGTATACTCTGCTACCTTGCCCTTGGAAAATCTCCTTTACTGAGTTCATCTAGCCCTACTTCCTTATCTCTTGATTCCATAGCCCAATGGTCTGAACAACATCGATTTACCTATTTTTTTAAAGAGATCCCACCACCCAATCTAAAACAAATGAAAACCCCTTAAGTAATCCATAACTAGCCTAAAATCCCAACAAACAAAGCTAAATCATATAGAGAGAGCCCTCTCTGAGCCTAGTTTGGCTAGAACCTATGCTCCAAAGTCAGTTAGTAGTTACCTCGACCATTTTCTTTGTTCCAATAAATTCTAGAGAAAATACTGAGAGATAACATAGTGGTGACCATACTGGGGACTTCGATCCTCAAGTCCTAACAAAGATTTAAGAAATTTTACATCTATATTTTGAGCCGCTTAAAGTGATTTATTAGAAGTTATTTTGCAAGATCTCACAAAAGCAATTAAAATTTTTGAAATTATGGCTTCTAGGAAGACTCATTTTACTAGGGCTAATGCAGACCCAAACCGTGCCCTAGCAGTTGGTAATCCTAACCTAATTTCAAGGAAATCCAAAAAAGAAGAAACTCAGGTTGTTTACATACCATTAGTTAAAGCTAATTCATGTCCTGATGAGTGGTTATTTTTGGAAGAACTTCCCTTTGATGTGCCATTTGACTTATCATTATTTAGAACAAAATCTAAAACTGCAATAGATGAAACTATTCTAGACCCCTATTTTGTTGTTGATCTTGAAGTTCAACAGGCAAATCAATCAATAGATGAATACATTTTGAGAACTCCTCAATCATCCATTAATACTGTTGCCACCCCTGAGCTTTCTGAACAATTGTCTTTTAGTTTGAGCTCACCATTTTTTCCTTCAACTCCCAGAATAATACCTTCAAAAGTACATTCATCCCCACCATTTATACCTACACTTCCACACCAACCTATAAGTACCAATTCATCATCATCTAGTTCACATGCATCAGTTTCAAGCCATTATTCAACCACCTCAACTTTACTCCCCAGTCAAACCACAATCACAACAATGGGAAACAGATATGCTCCTCTTGTCCTAAATACCCAACTTCATTCCATGCCTGTAGATTATCAGATATATTTTCTTGTTTGATGCTACTAGTCATTACACTGCCCATCAGCATGTAAACAAGATGTCAGAATTTTTTGAATTACATGAAATAGATGAGGCAGACGTCCAAATGAGACTCTTTGCCCAAACCTTAACTGGTGATGTAAAGAAATGGTTCAAAGCCTTTCCTGCCAACCATATTGCAGTCTTAGCAAAATTTCGAAGGTTATTCATAGATAGGTGGGAAAGAAAAAAGAAGCCCTTAGAGATACTTTCTGAATATGACAATATTAGGAGAAATCCCAACGAGTCAATTCAGGACTATTGCACCAGGTTTAATAATATCTATAATGCAATTCCAGCTAACATTAAGCCCCCACTTGACTTATAATTGATTAAGTTCCCTGATGGTTTTGATGCTAATATGTCATACCAGCTCAGGGAGAGAAATTCTGAAACCTTTGAGCAAATGCAGAGTAATGTTGTCAGTGTAGAAGCCAACTTGTTAGCTAGGAAATCACGAATGAGGAATGAAAAGAAAGTTCCATTTAAAGAAGAAGCTTCAACTTCAGATGGAAAAGTATATGTTTTAGCTAAAAGTTTAGAAAGAATCATGGATAGATTAGATATCATGGATAGGAAAAATCAATGGGAAAATCAACAGCAAAAACCTCCAATAAGAAACTGATCTGATAATCACCCTATGAGTGACCTCAGTTGAAGATTTATTAAACAAAAGGTATTATAGACTCAAGTGTTGGTGTGTGTTCTGTGTTGTTGAAACAACGGATCGATTAGATTGCGAATACACAGACATTTTGAATGGAAAGACAACAGAGAAATACAGTAAGCAATACTAGACAAAAACAATTTTTAATAAGGAGTTCACCTATTCTCCAGGGCTACGTCTCCAGTCTAGCTTCAGTCGTGGCCTTGTTTTATTGTGTCTTTCAGCAAAAGATTTACAATGCAAGGAATCAATATGAGTTCTCATGACAACAGATTTTGCTTGGCAGGGTGGTTCTTGGATTCCCCAAGCCACTCAGAGTTCACAAACTCCCTTTCTTCCTGCC
The DNA here is from genome assembly GCA_000404065.3 of Pinus taeda. Taxonomy (NCBI): domain Eukaryota; kingdom Viridiplantae; phylum Streptophyta; class Pinopsida; order Pinales; family Pinaceae; genus Pinus; species Pinus taeda. The sequence continues at coordinate 2,077 of APFE030363480.1, read as the reverse complement.
ATCTCTGTGACCTTTGGTCTACAGTGGAAAGAGCCAACTGTGATGCTCAATCCAGACAGATTCTTCTATGGGAAGGCTTGATTCTTCAAGCTCTTTGGTGCTTGATGCTGCCTATGGTCAGCTCGGCCCTCTGTCTCCTCTGCTTGGCTTTACTACTCTCTGTGCTTAGTCCTCCTCTCAGGGTTCACCGTTCACTGCCTCTCTTGGTCGCCTGGACTCTTCGATCTGAATATCTCTTCTGATCTCTCGTTCACTGTCTCTGCTCATGGCTTTAGCCATTCAACCTCCGTGTTTGTTCGTTTCCTCTCCTTCCTGCATCGATTTGCCAGTCGTCTATGTCCTTGGAATTCCCTATTCGGCGTCAGCATAATGCTGAGGAAGTAGCCACGTGTCTCCATCGGAACTGCGCCAACCCGCTTGTCGATTCGTTGCTTTCTCCTCCATGGCGGTCAATGGATTACAAATCCTCTTAAATCGCGACTTGATCACCTGTCAATTCTACTCTGTCTATCGGCCGCAATCTCAGCTATCCAATCTGGGCTCCTCCAGATCCAACGTCATTCGCACGTCGAGCGCGGTTGACTTGCTCGACCGATAACACACGATCGTGGCGGTTTTTCTCTCTCCTCCACTGCCACGTGTCAATCGCTGATTGTGATGGCTCCGCTTTCTCCAAACCACTTATCATTCAAGGGTGTCCTGATCAAACCACAGGTTTCCAGGCCATGGGTCCCACCGTCGTATGTTGGCGCTTTTTACCTTTTTCCGCCCGCGGTCCCCTAGCTCCCAACGTGACCAAGCACTTAAGCTCTACCATTTCGGCCCTGTTTGCTCAGCGATGCGGTGCTTAAAAAACCACCTCCTTTTCCTGATCCGAGTCTCCCAAGGGCTATTTTGACCTCCTGCGGAGTCTCCATGGGCCTCGGTCAGCGCGCTTTGACCGAGGTCCTCGTCGTTCCTTGCCGGCTGCCATGGCCACTAGGTCAGGGTGTTTTCGACTGTTGTTTGGAATCTTCAAGGATTTGTTCGACCTATTTTAGTCACGGTTCTTATGACAGTTGTTTATGGCTCTGATTTGGATCACAGCCTCCCAACTGAAAAGCTTTTGGACCACCAAAAGTTGGTTTTCTTCAAGCATCGACTAAGTGAGGAAACTGTTGTTCACTTGTCCAATCTCAATCCACTTCGCAGTGCTCGGCCTCGAACCTTTAAGCCCAATTCTGAGGTATTCCACCTGTCCACTGCGTGTTGTCCTTACGTTCCTGTCCAGCACTGTATCTTCCTGCAGCTCATTAAGATATTCCGGTAGTAGGTCATCAACAGAACGCAATTGACTCTGCTCTTCAAGGTCCTCAATCATTGAAGGTTCAAACAATCTCAAGCAATCTGCGTTCACGACTGAGTAGATGTGCATGTAAGCTGGCAGATCAAGGCGAAAAGCATTCTCACCAATCCTCTCAGGTATCTTGAAGGGTCCATACCTGATAGGTTTTAGCTTTTTACCTTCACCTTGCATCTTTTCCTTGCTGATATACAGCCAGACTTGGTTTCCAACTTGAAAACTATGCTCCATCTGATGCTTATCATGCTTAGCCTTGTACTTGGCCTAGTTCCTTTCCAGTTGTTCCTGTACTACCTGGTGGATCTCCTGGATCTATTCAATGAACCTAGTTGCCTTGTCCACATCACTGTGTCCATCAACCATGGTATCTTTACCAAAGACAAAATCCAAAGGAGACCTTGGTATGAAACCAAAGCAGGTCTCAAAAGTAGATCTCTGTGTAGAAGAGTGTTTGGCTCTATTGTAAGCATGTTGCACATAACACAAATGCTCATCCCAAAGCTTAGGATGTTTGCTGCAATATCCGCTCAATAACTAAATCAATATCCTGTTAACTACTTCTGTCTGGCCATCCGTTTGTGGATGAAAAGCTGCGCTTTTCTTTAATTTGGTGTCCATTAGTTCCCACAGTCTTAACCAAAACTTCCCCACAAATTGGGTGTCTCGATCAGATATAATGGAAGTGGGTAATCCAAAATGAACCCATACATGTTCAAAGAACAATTTTGCAGTTTG
>APFE030363470.1:215749-236350 GCA_000404065.3 Pinus taeda | reverse complement strand
CTCCTTCATCATTCTTCCATTCCTCCCTTGCTTCATTTATCCAATCTAGTTGGATAATAGAAATGGTGCACAACAATGCTTCCACACCCTCATCCTTTCTTGAGAATGCTTCTGCCACAACATTTTGCTTCCCCTTTCAAAATAAGGGGTTACACTAGCGGTATAGGGGCCTAACACTCCCTCTCAATAAGAAAGGGATTATCAGCTATCCCGATCTTGTCTCTATGAAACTTGAATTTAGATATTGAAAATTCCTTTGTCAAAATGTCAGGATCTTGCTCCTCCGTGGGAATGTACTCCAACAACATATCCATCTCAATACACAATCTTGAAGATGATGATATTGAATATCAGTATGCTTGGACTGATCATGAAAAACTAGATTTTCTGAGAGTTTGATACAACTCTGATTATCACAGTTGGATCCATTTGTTGACCAAACAAAAAAACCAAAATTTTCGTCATACAGATGGCCTCACATGTTGCTTGACTTGCATTCGTGTACTCTGCCTTTGTCGAACTAAGTTTAACCAATCTTTGTTTCCCACCGTACTAAGAAATGGTTGCTGACCCAATACTAAAGATCCCTCCTTATGTGCTCTTCCTGTTGGATGGAATCCCTTCCCAATCTGCATCGGTGAAGCCTTGAAGCTTCACTCCCTATGTCTGTTTATACCACAATCCATACTGAGTAGTGCCCTTGAGGTATCTCAACACATGCTTCTCTACCTTCCAATATAGCTTGGTAGGCCTAACCATCACTTAACTAATCTGGTTAACTGCATACCACATATCTAATCATGTGTTCACCAAATACATGGTTGAACCCAAATTTTGACTGTAAACAGTAGCTTCCACTACTTCCCCTGAAGTAGCATCCTCCTTCCTCTAGTTACATGATAGAGGAGTCTTCATGGGTTTGCTGCTCTCCATGCAAAACCTCTTGAGTATCTCATTGGCATACTTACCCTAAGACACAAATAGTTCCCCATCACCCTATCACTCTTTCATGCCCAGAAAGTAATGCATGAGCCCCATGTCCTTCATCTCAAACTCTCTTGCAATATCATCCTTACAAGACTTGATCATTTGATCATCACCTGTCAAAATCAAATCATCGACATATAACAAAATGATCAACAATTATCCTTCCACCAGTATGTGGTATAGGTTTGCATTCGCTTCACTCTTGGTGAAGACCAACCCGACGAAGTAGTTATCAATCCTAGTGTACTAAGCATGAGGTTCTTGCTTCAGCCCATACAACACTCTCTTGAGCCGGCACACATGTGACTCATGGTCGAAGGTCTCAAAACCTTCAGGATGCTTTAAGTACACCTCTTCCTCAATCATTCCGTTAAGAAAGGTTGTCTTTACATCCATCTAATGTATCTTACAACCCATATGCATTGATAGTGCCAATATAGATCTAAGCAATGAGTGCCTTATAACAAGAGCAAAGGTCTCATCATAGTCAATCCCCTCTACTTGTGAAAAGCCACGGGCCACAAACCTAGCCTTATGCTTCTCCATACTACCATATATAGCTTTATTTACCTTGTAAAGCCATCAGGAGCTCACCACTGACTTGTCCTTCGGTCTTGGGACCACATCCCAAACACTGTTATGAACTATGGAGTCATACTCCTCCACCATGGCATCAACCAAAACTGATTACTTGACTGCCTCCTCAAAGGAAGATGATTATGTCTCAACACATCCGATCATAAGAGCCATGTATCCAGTGTACCTCTCAAGTGACCTCCTCTACCTACAGTGAGATGTGGGTGCTCCCACATTCTCCTGTGCATCATGCAATAAACTGCCAGCCTCTCTGGTGCACTTTCTCCCATCTATGGAAGATTTTGCTTGAGCGGTTGCCTCCACTCTTGGGTCCTCTACATGTGGCTGCTCCACATAAATTTGAGGCTCCTCAACCTTAGGAGATAAAATCTCTTCAATCCCATGTAGCTAAATTTCCCTCTCAAAGGAAACTCGCATAGCCTTCTCATCATCAAATCTGACATCCCTTTGAAACACAATCATCCTCTTGGTCGACAAGTACACCCGATATTTGTGAGGTGTATCAGTCTACCCCACAAATATCCCCAACTCTATTATTGGTTCAAGCTTCTTTCATGCATCTTTGGTCACATGGCAATATATCGATGACCCAAAAGTCCTGAAGTGACCAACACCTAGTCTCTTACCGGAGAAAGCCTCCTCTGGTGTTTTCATCCCAAGTATCCAATGTGGACTTCTATTCTACAAATAAACAGTTTTGTTGCGTGTTGCAACCCACAAGTGTACTGGTAGGCCTTGATCATCTAATATCACCCATGCTTCCCCTACAATTCTTCTATTCTTCCTTTCGGCCACTCCATTCTATTGTGGGTTATGGGGTACTGTCAACTCCCGCTTAATCCCTTGTGCTGCAAAAAAGTTATTAATCTCATTTAAGACATGCTTGCTACCGTTATCACTCCTCAGAGCTTTAACCTTCTTACCTGACTCTTTATTAACCAATGCTTTAAATTCACAAAATGTTGTGAAAGTTTGATCCTTCTTATGCCTGAAAAATATCCAACATTTACAAGAAAAGTCGTCAAAAAATATAACATAATACTTATGTTTGGCCGTGGATGTTGTCGAGAATGGTCCACACACATCTGAATGGACTTGCTCTATAATTGCCTTTGCTCGACTATCTCTGTCATGAAAGGATGCCTTGGTGTATTTTCTCAAATTACACCCCTTCCATGTATCAACTTTCTCTACCATACCTTTAGGAAGACCAGTAGAGATCTGTTGCATGATTTTCAAAGCCCCATGATGAAAGTGACCCAATCACCTATGCCACAACTCACCAATGTCTTGTCTCTACACCTTCTCAGCTTTCATGCTCAAAGCATCACAATCCTCTATCTCCAACTTATAGAGATTCTTAGCTCAAATCCCTATCTTCTTTACTTGACCTGTAGCTATGTGTTGAAGGAATGCCTTTCCTTTGCTAAAGACCACATCATAGCCTCTATCCTCCAACATGGAAATTGATTCTCAGTTCTTCTTCAACCTAGGCACATACATAACATCTCTCAAGGTGAGAGGAGCACCATGCTCTCTCTAAATAGTAACATGCCCATTCCAGTAGCACTATACCTCTCATCATTACCCATCTAGATATGCATATGGAGATCCTTCTCCTCATGGTCACTGAACAACTCCTTGTCACCATTCATGTGTAATGAATCTCCACTGTCAAGGTGCCATACACTACCCATGATTTATGACAGCATGCATGCAATGAGAGTAAAGTCCAGTTAAAATTGAGAGCCCAAAGCCTCACCCGCCACTCCTCCTGAGAACTTCTTCTTGGACTTATTGAGCGAAACGTTTGCAGGAAAATGTTTGAGCTCATGACAATGAAAGCACTTAAATTTTGACATGTCTTTCTTCTTGCCTCCATGATAAGAATATAATTTGGAATGGGATGCATTCCCTTTCCCCTTCTTTTCCTTACCCGCTAAGGCACATTTTTCCTCATCATCAGTCTATGATGAGGAACTATCTCTAGTGTTCCTTCTGATCTCCTCCTGCATCAAATTTGACCACAGTCATTCCCAATCTGGCATCTTCTCCCTCCCATTGATAGAGCCCTGATAGATATTCCAACTTTTGGGAAGGCCTAGGAGAGTTCACCACATCATCTTCGACCATGGTTACTCCAAGACTTCCAAGCTCATCACGATAGTGAGTGAACATGGTCAAGTATTTTGGATTCGTCTCACCTTTCTTCATCTTGATTTTTCGAAGTTTGTCTTTTAGTGCCAACTTCCTATGGACATTTCTATTTTGGAATGGGTCTGTCAATGCTTTGCACATAGAATACAAAGTTTCCTTCCCATTTAGACTCGAGACAGTGTGATCTTGAACTCCCTCAAGGATTATCTACCTCACCTTCGCCACCCACTTCTTCGATTCGGCCAGATTCTTTGCATCTGATGTTGTTGGCCTAGGAATATCTTTCTCAATGAATTACTTGAGGCCATTATCCTCTAGCACAACCTCCATCCTACCCTTTTAGGCTATATAATTCAAGCTACCTTCCAAGGCATACTCGAGCCACAAACTGTAGAAAGCCATTTTCCGATCCTGAAGTATGTATAGCAAATTCAAATTTCACCTATAACCCAAAACTCAAACCTTCGAAATATCCTCTAGAATACTATCTTTAGCTTTGATACCATGTATATTTTCCTGTAGATTCACAACTCATGTAATGTACTAAAACACAAGACAAGAATCTACTCTACTCTTTAAACAGTGGAAACCAATAGATCGATGAAAACAATAATCGACAAGAGGAAGATAATAAAAGAAACATAACACATTTGTTTCCTTGGGAAAATCTGCTGCTCAAAACCCTGACTATTTATTGCATCAATAAAAAATCTGAGTGATAATACAAAGCTTGTCCTCACTAGAACAATTCTTGCACAAGTATGATCAAATATCTGCCTCACAAGCCTGCTCAAGCCAACACTTAGCCAATTCTACTGCTTGCCAAGCCCCTATTTCCTTGAGCAATTCCTGTGAGGATCAACCCATATTTAATTGGGAAATCCTTCCTCCATAACTACGCAATCCAAACTTAGGTCCTTTTTTGATTGCATGCATGACCTGTATGACTCAGGTCATTCTACAACTGCGAGTACACTATCCCTTCACTCTAGTCTCAACTGGGTCTTTCTCTGAGCTGACATGCATGAGTTTCTCATGAGGGAATATTCAATTAGATGGAGTAGCAATGAGGATGCACCAATGCAGCAAACACTACTAGACCTCTACTAGTTCCAAAAATAGTTAGAATTAGTTTAATTGTATATAACTCAGTCAAACCGAGTTATCTAATTACAACTCAAATAAACTCATCCTGGACCCCTAAAATTTAGGGAGAACATATACCTTACTACAAAAAGACTGCCAAATTCAAATTCTTAAGATGATTAAGTTAATTAAACTTAATTAACTATTTACAAGTTTTCTATGAGAATATAATTTAATTTTAATTCATAGTTTAATTCAAGGACAAATTAAATTGGAATTTCTTGTTGCTATTTCTCAACAAAAAAGGAGTGAAGATGCAAGGCTTCACAAATGTAGATTGGGTGGAGATTTCATCAGACATGAAGAACACATCAGGAGGAATTTTCAGTGTTGGGTCAACAATAGTTTCTTGGTACAACAAGAAGCAAAGATGTGTGGCACTTAACTCAGCAAAAGCAAAGTACATGGATGCAAGTCAAGAAGCATGTGAGGCTATCTGGATGAAAAAGATTCTTTTTGGGTTTTTTGGTTAGAATATAGATCCTACTATGATTTGCTGTGATAATTAGATTTGTATCAAACTCTTTGAGAATCCTGCATTTAATGATAGATCCAATCATATCGACATCTAGTATCACCATCTACGAGAATGTGTGTAGAGGCAAATTATATTGTTGTAGTACATTCCAAAAGAAGAACAAGATGCATATATTTTGACAAAGGCCTTGTCAAGAGAAAAATTTGAGTTCCATAGAATCAGGATTGGGGTATATGATAATCCCTTTCTTGCTGAGAGGGTGTGTTGAAAATGTAGCAAGAAAATCTAGCTTTGGCTTTGCCTTGGTCAAACTAGATTAAAATTCGAATTTCCATTTCAGCATAATACTTGGAGGAAGTTAACTAAGGTGACATGTTTCTTATCACTCAATTAACTCAGTAAATTCGAGTTGGAGACACTTGAGTTCAATTCTACATGATTGATTGCTAATTTGTAGCAATTTATTTCAGTTAATTTGAGTTACCATCAATTTAACTAGTTATAACTATCAAAAGAACTAATGGAGGTCAAGTTGTGGATGTGTAACTTCAACAACACAGCGATGAATCAAACCAAAATAATTGTTACATGTAGAGAATTTGAGTTATCCAGTTGAGATGGATACAAGGTAGTGTACTATCAATTATAGCATATTCCCATGTGTGCAGGTGGTGAATGTAGTTAGAGATTGACTTAAGGCTATTTTGCAATTGCTTGGTGTGAAATTCCTAAAAAATAGAGACAATTTCCCAAGGGAACAATGCAAGGAAATACGAGCTTGGGAAGGCTTGAAATTGGCCAAGTGTTGGGCCAGGTTTAGTCAGGCAAGCAAAGGGATAGACTACACACTTTCAAGGTGTGCTTAGGCTTGCACAAGCATTGTATTTATTCTATATTCTTTGATTAATGCAATATAGATAGTAAGGGGTTTTGAGTAGTTGCTTTCCCCTAGATAGATCTTTGTGCATGTGTTATGTTTCCTTTTTCATGTCAATGATTCTTGCTTTAGATGGTGAATTAACTTTCGCAAATGAGTAGAGTAGCTTCAAGTCTTATGATTTAGTAAATTTCATGAGCAGTATTGAATCTACACATTAATTTCTACATTAAATGAAACAACACTTATAAGAGAATAAAACACAAATAATGTTCATTATAACATTAAAAAAATAGGAACTGTAAAAGAATACATATAAATATGTTCATTTTTCACAACTGGGTCTAAGTGAAGATTACATCACAAACTACTAAAATTGAGTAGCAAGAGACTTAGTATCATGATATATATACGGAATAAAAACTATGCCAACTATGGCTACGACCATATATAGTAGGTTAGAGAATGTCACTAGGTCTTACTCGTCCTACAAGAGATAGAAGAAAGGAGGGAATTAATAGGCTTTTGGTACCTGTAGTGAACCCAGAGCGTGAGAAATTCATAGGACAACTCCATGTTAATTCTGAAACGGTATTACAAAGAAAACTAACTTGGAGTACAAACAAGGGAGAAGCCTATGTTATCAAGTGAAAAACTTATTTTTTCTTGTAAAATTCTAAGATAACTTAAAGGGTTTATTTCCATATATTACCTTGTGTTAATATTTTTGAATCCTGAGACTCTTAGTCATTGTAAGAAGAAACAATCTTTAGCTTTACAACATGGAAGGATTCAGGTAGTTAACCTTGTTCAAAATTAAACAATGAATCTGAATTTTAACAAAAACTAATGATGTGCCTAGGGCTAAAGGTAAACAAATTCCCAAAACAAATTAGAATGAAGTCATAACCTTGAAGCAGTTGAGGTAGGTTTAGAGGCTCGATCAATAAAATTTATTCCAACACAACAAAATACTAACCATAGTAAAGTTCACCCAATAATGCTAAATAACTTTAAAGGAAATTGTAGAGAGTATAACCCTAATGATTACATGTTGGATAACACAAACCCTTATCTCTGAGACTACTATCTAGTTAAAATGTTAAGAATGACTTAATAGCTCTACCTAGGTTTATGAAAGTAGAGTGGGGAAAATTGTAAGAAAATTAAAACTCAGCAAAAGATAAATCCTCTAGAAAATCAAGGAAATTACAAAGAAATCAAATGGATCAAGTTCAGGCGATTTACTTGAGAATAACCCTCATATGGAAAAAACAACGTCAAACCCCAAAGCCAGAAAAAAAAGATACTCTCACTGGATGAAAATTGGTAGTAAAAGTTGAAGAGCTCATTAATAGAAGTAGGAAAAACCTTGAAATATTAAAGGAAGGCTCAAAGCCCTTTTGATATTTTTAGACCTATACAGAGGATGCAAAACTCAATCAGCTTTCAAACCCTCTTAAAATTCTAAGGAGTTAAAAAAGAAGAAGGAAAATAACCTTAATTGATAACCTCATGCATCTCAAATATTAGTCGATACCAATAGCTTTGGACCACTCAATACTGCTTCGAACTACCATTTTCATCAAGCAACTAGTCTACCTTAGAGAGGAGAAGAAGAACATTATAACAAATCAGTATGTGAATTTCCTAAGGATTTGAGAACCCAAAATGAGGAAAAAATATTAAATATTTGCAGAGCATCAAACTGCTAAACTTAGTAATGAAAATGATGGAGGCGGAGAGGAAGGAGGGGTACTAACCCTAATTATTTCCAAGGGATTTCCCACCATCAAATCTTTTCTTGTGAGTGCCATGTGATCTCCATTGTCCCTTACTAACACACTACGTGGATCGAATAAGGTCTTGCAATGCAAAACATCCATGTAACCATAGATCACATGCGTGTTACGGTATAGCCGAAGTATATCGAACTCTTAGTGTAAGGTTAAGGTATTAGGGCAGCCATAAGGTGAATATGATATGAAATGCAAGGTCATGCTATTTGTTAGGGTCCTATAAATTTAACGATCAAGGTATGATTATCTACCCATTTATCCCATTGGGATGTTGTAAATTATTTTTCATTTTAAGTTGGTTAGCTTTAAAAAAAAAGAAAAATAAAAAAAAAAATAAAAAAATATAGAGAAAGAAAGAAATTAGAGAAAAAAAGTTAAGAGATGAATAAAGAAAAGTATTTAAAGAAAAAAAATGAAATAAAATCCTCACAAGGATCCGCTAGTCAAAATTTCCCTTGGATCGTTTTATTTATTATCCTTAGATCTTGGTCAAATTAGCAAAAGAATGGTTTAAATAGTGAATACGAAATCGACATGATGTTTTGTCATTTTGTAATAACATATTGGCATTTTTAGATAAATAAGATCGTCCTCCCAAAAATAAATGGTAGGGAACAATGTTTTCCCCCTTGACCTCCCGAAAGTTAATGCTGGGGTTGGGGTGGGGGGGGGGGGGGGGGGGGGGGGGGTGGCGGCTTGAAAAGTGGTTTGCTTGAAACCACTAGCGACCACGTGGCGACCCCACAGGAATTTTTGGGGCCTCTCCTCACTTACCGCTTAACATTCAACCGCCCACCCCGAAAACCATTAATAGTTGGTGTTTGAGGCTACAACTAGGATGTGTTGTTAATTATGATTTGTAGTAATCTTTGATGTTTTGGATATTATCGGCTTATATAAGCCATCCTAGGGTTTATATTGCTCAGGTCTTTTCCTGTGTTGTTCTCTTCGGACACTTCAGAAAACTTATTTATGAATTTTCTAATGTTTCAAATTTGGACTGCTTCCAACGAGATATAGTTATAATTTGACATGTTAATGAATTTTGAGTTTAATGTATTTCAATTTGCTATAGAATCAGTTAATGAGTTTGGAAATGGTGGATTGTAATTACCCGAAGGTTATTTGTTTTTATGATTTTCTTAGCCGCTTTGATAAACTATGCCATTCGTTTTTAAGTGAATTTAGTAGATAGTTTAATTTTAATTATGATAGGCATGATTAGAAATAATCATATTTGGTTAAAGGAACCACAGTACATGGCTCTAGATGAGTTCTTTCCAAACTCGTTCGAGGCTACAAACCCTAGGTGTCTGTTGAAATGCGATGCAACTATAGATTTAATCTGAATGCGTAGAGAAAGGTTCTCCACGTTGACTTTATTATACAATTTGAAGAAGGATTTCCTGAGTGTATTGAAGAACTAATATTTAGACATATATTACAAATATGAATATTTTTGCAGTCTCATACAATTCATATATATATAACCTACAGAGAACAGATATGGTTTTCCAGTTTGTTGTAAAATCAGTTAATGAGTTTGGAAATGGTGGATTTTAATTACCCGAAGGGTATTTGATTTTATGATTTTCTCAACTGCTTTGATGAACTATGCCATTTGTATTTAAGTGAATTTAGCAAATAGTTTAATTGTAATTATGATAGGCATGAATAGAAATCATGGGATTCGATTAAAGGCACCAGGGTACACGACCCTGGATGAGTTCTTTTCGAACTCGTCCAAGGCTACAAACCCTAGGTGTATGTCAAAATGCGATGCAACTATAGATTTAATCTGAATGCGTAGAGAAAGGTTCTCCATGTTGACTTGACTTTAGACATATATTGCAATATGAATATTTTTGCAGTCTCGTACAATTCATATATATATAACCTATAGAGAATAGATAGGGTATTTGCTTTACTGTTTTCCGCTTATATGTTTTTGGGTTCAATCAACAATTGTCTTTAACATTATCTTGCCTATTAAATCAACGTTCTTGCTAATTGGCAGTTTACATTTATATATATCAGTAAACATTAGTAATGCATATTATCATCTAGTTTTACAATTCTACTCAGGAATTAATAGTTGTCATGTACTAATGCTAAATCATTTCTATACTTTCTACTTACAGTAAACATTATATCTTCTCTAATGATAATGATTAACATGATAGTATCACTTATCTGTGTTTAGTTATGCACACACTAATCATTTGGAAGACCTCACCACCTAGCCTCGGAACTGGCAATACGTCCAGATTCCCCCTCTGAGCCCTTCCACTCCTGTCAATCAGGAATATTTGGGTACCTTGGGCATAAAGACATTGTCGAGCCTCAAGTCCTGTACCCCACAATTGTTACCACAATTTTCTTTCCCACTGGTTAGGTTTTCCAACTCTAGGAAGAATTCATCACCGTCCTGATTCCTCCACCCCCCCAAGGGTTTTGCGCTTTTTCCTCTTAAGGAAAAGGGTGAAGGAACAATTGTAACTATTCTCAGAAGTTAATTCAATTGTTTCTTTGATCTTTTAACAAACTGGTCCAAAGTCTTTTAATTAATAATTAACAGTATTTGTTCTGGCTATCTAAGCCTAATAGTTTTAATAGTTTAAATAAAACATAAATGAAATTAAACTTGGTAAAAAAAATTTATGATGTCTCGTTGTATGTTACAGATCCCTCCCATTAAGAGGAACATCGTCCCTAGTGTTCTTTCTCTATGTAAACAGTGCAGGATAAGCTTTTTGCATGGCCTCCTCTTCTTCCCAAGTAGCCTTATTCGGGTGAAAGTGCTTCCACTGCACTTTAACTTGGATGATGACTCGCCTCCGCAAGGTGGTTTCTCTCCGATCGAGGATATGAAGAGGCTTTGCCAGAAATTCTCCCTCGAGTTCTACTTGCACATTCATAACTTGTTGCCAGAACATACCAAAACAAAAACTCTTTAACATATTGCTTTCTATTTTATCATTACCTGAATGCTTTCCTAGTTAATAATATGTTGAGGGTGGTAAATATAATTATTTAATAAGGACACATAGAAGACATTGTGCACTCGGATGTGGCCTGGTAGTGCTAGTTTATGTGCCAAGGGCCCAATCTGTTCCAAATTTTGGAAAGGTCCACAGTATCGTGGTGCCAATTTTGCACAACCTTTCCAATGCAAGGTGCTCTTCCGAGGTTTCATCTTTAGATACACGTGATCGCCCAGCTAGAATTCTTTATGAGTTCTCTTCTTTTTTGCATACACTTTTTGCCTATCCTGCACCACCTTTAAGTTTTGACAAACCTTCTTAATGGTACCCTCCATTTATGCTAACATATCAGGATCCAATGTTAATCTATTATTGGACTATTCCAGTCCGTGGATACCCGACACTTCCTTCCATAAAGTACTTTGAAAGGACTAATTGATCAGGTGATCACGTCTTAAGTGGAAAAAATGCTCAGATTTTGAATTGCGCAGAATTGGTTGAAACAAGAACGACAGGATATGCCTCGTCGATATGATCTTATAGCTACAAACGACACTCAAATCCGACACTGTATGTGAAAGTTATTCAAGTTTGAAATTCACAATTTCATGCAAAAGTCCAGTTTGACTTGGGTTGACTTTGAATAAAAAAATATATAAAAAAAAGCATATTCCTTGGAATATTCCATGAAATATTCCCTACTAGCCAATTGATGGACACCACGTGGCCTGCCCGGAGGCCGCCACATGTCCCCAAGTTTGTCGGTTTATTGTGGCAAAATTACATTGAGTTTGTAGGAATCGACCCCAAGTCGGGTGGCCGCCAACCCATAGGCCCGACTGACCCACCCACGCAGCAGTTCTTAACAACTTACGGGCACATTGCATAATTAAATTTTGATCAAAGGTAAGTTAGGGCAGAAAGGGGCCATCCCCCTATCCATAAGACCAGGGCTCGGAACCACAAGTCAAACTCGGTGGCGATAGTTAAACATAACGGTTGCATGTGCACAGGTCTCGGCAATGGTCTCGTTAACGTTAAATGCCACAGTTTGCTAACCGTTCACAGTTCCGCTGGCGGGGGTTTAGCTGGTCCATGTGACCACTACCCCAAACATTAAATTTAACCTTTAAAGGGTCCGACAAATTTGGCGGAGCGTGCCATTCTGGGCGGAGTTTGCCAAAGTTAGTGAGGTTAACTGCAGTTACTCCAAGTTTAGTGGAGTTTTCTTATGCCAACTTGGACAAAACTTTAGTTCGTCATAGCTTTCACTGGGGAGAACCTTTTTGAGCAATTTTGTTTTTTGATTTTGGGTATTCTAAGCATTCCACAGCCAATGGTATAGGTTTCAGAGCCAACAAAGCTCATCTTTAGGTACTTTTTTGGCAAAGAAGCTTGGAGAGCCATTAGGGCCTAGGGAGTGTTAGAGTTGTATTGGGCTATGGTTAACCATTGGAGGTGAAACAAAAGCCATTCTTTACAGTTTTCTGTGTTCTGAACTCATTTCCACATCTTATTTTTCCTGTTTAGGCTTTCTTATCACTGTATAACTAATTTGAGCATCTAAAAAGAGTAAGGACATGCCCATTTGGGGGCCTTGGACCCGGAAGATGTAGCCCAAGAGGGGTGAACTGCCCTATCAGCTGTTGTGTTATATTATGTGATTTTATCTTGCTATGTTTTTCAGATTTGATATGCTAAACATTAAAATGAAACAATACTCCTTCACATATAAGACTCAGAAATTTACCAAAAACACTTTGTTTCAATTGCAAGACATGAGTAACAGTTTGGACATATAATTTAATGGAAATGAATACCTTGAATAGCAAATACAAGTAATTTCATTTTCAGATCAGTTGGTATCAGAGTTCAAGTTTTGAGTATTAGTTTTGTGCAAAGATATTTTTGACTGTTTTGCAAGTTTTAATGCTTACCAGGCTTAAACTTCAAAGAGGGAACGGAAAATTGGTTAGAGCACAAGATAATCCTCAACCAAGGAGGGCCAGGGTGCCATTATCTCCACCTTCTAATTCACCCTCTATAGCCTTAGAAGAAGCTTCAAGTATGTTTGGAAGGGGAGGAGAAGTTCTTGAAGACATGGATCCAAGAGAAGAAGAACGGGTATTTAGAAAAGCTTTTTTGGACATGACTGAGATGGTAAGAATATTATACCAGGAAAGGAATGATAGGTTGGGTGGAGAAGGGTCTAAACATCAGAAAGAATGAGAGGGCTCTTTAGGAGGAAAGAAAGGTGATGATAATTCAAAGAAAGGACATGGAGGAAATGGTGATCCACCATCTCCATCAGCATCCTCTTCCAGGTCTGCATTGTCATCCTCTACCTTGGTAAATCAACCTCATAAGCTTAAATCTTCTGGAAAAAGTCCATTTTTAAAGCTTTATGTTAAATTTGAATTACCCATGTTTAACGGTGAAGTCAATGTAGAGAAACTTGACAACTGGATAAGACAGTTGGAAGTTTATTTAAGGATACAGAACTTATAGGATGATGACACCAAGATTCAGTTAGCCTCTTTAAGAATGGATGGAGTAGCATTAGTATGGTGGGAAGCCAAGACCAAGGATGAAATTAAGAAACATGGTAAGATTACTTTAACATGGGCTGAATTTATTTCCGCAATTAAGAAGCAAATTTATCCACTTTCTCATTTACAAAAGGCTATAATGAACCGGAAAAACTTTAGACAACTAAAGGGACAAAATGTTCAAGCCTACACCCAAGAGTTTAGGAGAAGAGCACCCTTATTAGGGGTAGACTTATAAAGTCAAGACACTTTGTTGAAATATATAGGTGGTTTGCACAACTACCTTAAACATACTATCCTTATGTTCAATCCTACTAGTCTAGACGAAGTTTGTGTACAAGCTACGCATTTAGAGACTAGAGGGAAAAACACTTTTGATGAGGATAGAAACAAGCCTTTTAAGGGGAATAACAAAGAGAAAAACTTTAAGGGAAAAGGCAAAAGAATGCATCTGTCAAAAAGGAGGGTGAGAAAGTGATATGTAAACATTGTTCCAAAGAAGGCCATGAAGAGAAAAATTGTTGGAAACTTTATCTTGAAAAAAGAAATCAGTTTAAAAAAAAACAAAGGAAGAAAGAAAACTATAGCTACTACAACTACACCTCAAGATTTAGGTGATTATTCAGGGGATGAAACTAAAATTGCAGCCATGGGCTTGAAAAGCATGAAGGGAAAGGAAACTGAAACTAAAGCAAGCACTAGTACTTCAAACTGTCATGTACAAGCTCCTAATGAGGAAGAAATAATTGAATTGTTCCATGTGAGGGTAGTCTCAAAACATACAAAAATTGACACACTGTTTGATAGTGGGTCACAAGAAAATCTCATATCCGAAGACTTGGTGAAATAGCTTAAACTTGATACCATTCCACATCCAAAGCCTTATCCACTTGGATGGATATGCAAGGATGCAAACTTACAAGTCTCAAGAAAGTGCATATTGTGCTTTGCCATTACTACACACTTTATTGACACAGTTGAACTTGATGTAGTCGCTTGATATATCAGGAATTGTTTTGGGAATTCCTTACTTATTTGACAGGAAAGCAATCTTCCATCGCCATGAAAATCAATATAATCTTTTCAAATATGGCAAGGAGTACATTGTCAGGGAACATCGCAAGAAGGCAAATATAGCGATGGTAAATGCAGGACAGGTAAAAAGGCTAGTTAATTCAAGTAAGAGTTTTGTACTTCTTATAATCAAGCCTAAGGTTGACGTGAATCATGAGTCATTTGAAAATTGTGATTCCAAGCTTAAATCAGATTTATATGATGTATTTGATGCACATCATGAGATGTTTCAGGAACCATCAGGTTTGCCTCCTATAAGGGAGATTCAACATGAAATCCATTTACATCCAGATTGCCCTCTTCCTAACATAGGCATGTACCACATGTCTATCATGGAGAATGTTGAAATAAAGAAGCAAATTAAAGACTTGTTGGACAAAGGTTTCATAAGACCAAGCACTTCGCCATGTGGGTCATGATATTGTTGATTCCAAAGAAAGATGGAACTTGGCGCATGTGTGTGGACTTCAAGGCATTGAACAAAATAACGGTAAAGAATCGTTACCCACCCCCAAGGATAGATGATTTGTTAGATCAGCTGAAAGATGCAAAATATTTCACTAAGTTAGACTTAGGTGGTGGTTATCATCAAGTTAGAATTGAAGAAAGTGATATTTGGAAGATAGCTTTTAAAACCAAACAAGGACTCTTTGAGTGGCTTGTTATGTCGTTTGGTTTATGCAATGCACCTGCAACTTTCATGTGGGTAATGGATGATGTTTTATGTCCTTTTCTTGATTATTTCGTTATTGTCTACTTAGATGACATCTTAATTTTCAACAAGACTAGAGAAGATCATGTCATGCATGTTAAGAAAGTACTTGATATTCTGAAGAAAAATCAGTGATTTCTTAAAATGTCAAAGTGTGAATTTGGAAAGACTTATTTGTTTTATTTGGGACACATAGTAGGAGGAGGTGCTTTGAGAATTGATCCTTCTAAGGTAGAAGCTATTGTGAATTGGCCTACTCCCAAATCCATTACAGAGGTAAGAAGTTTTTTGGGTGCAGCTCAGTATTGGAGGAAGTTTATTCCTAACTTCTCTGCCATAGCAACTCCTATGCATGCAATGACAAGTGTGAAGTGTGCTTTCCAATGGGGAGGCAGGCAATAGAAAGCTTTCGAGTCTTTGAAAGAAAAGATAAGTTCAACTCCAGTTCTTGCATTTCCAGACTTGAGACAGCCATTCGAGATTCTGACTGATGCTAGTGATTATGCCATGGATGTAGTTCTCTTACAGCATGATAAGCCTATCGAATTTCATTCTGAGACATTTAATGGTGTTGTTGTGAATTATCCTACATATTATAAGGAGTTGTATGCATTGGTACAAATCATAAAAAAGTGGAAACACTATTTGATGGGAAAAGAAACAGTTGTTCATATCGACCATCAACCTTTATAGTACTTGCAGTTGCAAAGTAAATTGCAGTAGTCACGACATTTCAGATGGACGGACTTCCTACAACAATTTCACTTGGTAATAACATACAAGAAAGGTATTTTTCAATAAAGTTGTTGATATTCTTTCAAGGCCTATTATTAGTGCTACTACTTTACTTAAGAATGATTCTATTGTACATGAGAGCTACATAGAACAGTATGCATTAGATGTTGATTTTAAGGATGTGTATGCTAACTTGAGTGAAGGGAATCATGTTGAGGAGAATGATTATCATTTGCATAATAATTTGTTGTTTCATATGGGCAAGTTATGTATACCACAGGGAGAGAGACTAAGTATCATGAGAGAAGCTCATTCTTCTCTTATTGTTGGACATTTCGGAGTAAGAAAAATGGTGGCACATTTACAGAGGTATTGTTATTGGCCTTGCATGCTAGATAGTGTTTTGTGTTTCATTAGAGGTTGTTCATTATGTGCTACAAGCAAGCCTAGCAATAGGAAGCTTGGATTATATACACCATTATCGATACCTTCTAGACCATGGGAAAGTGTTTCTATGGATTTTGTAGGAGGTCTACAATTATCTAGAAAGCAACATGATTATCTTCATGTAGTAGTTGATAGATTCAGCAAGATGTGTATTCTTATGCCATGTAAGAAAACTGTAACTGCTGAACAAACTGTTGATTTATATTTTCAACATGTATGGGTTCATTATGGCTTGCCTACTTCTATTGTTAGTGATAGGGATTCCAGATTTGTTAGCAATTTTTGGACCAATCTATGGAAGATGATGGACACCAAGTTGAAGAAGAGTATTGCTTTCCATCTGCAAACAGATGGCCAAACAAAGGTAGTGAACAGAACCATTGTACATATTTTGAGAGGTTATTGTAGTAAGCATCCCAAGCTTTGGGATGAGCACTTGTATTATATTCAGCATGCTTACAATCGAGCCAAGCACTCTTCTACAAATACTTCACCTTTTAAAGCTTGCTTTGGGTATTTGCCTAAATCACCTTTAGATTTCATTCTTGAGAAGGATGTGGCCGTTGACGGGCATAGTGAAATTGACAAAGCTCGCATGTTCATTGAAAGAATTCAACTCATACATCAACAAGTTCAAGAATAGCTTGAAAAAAGTCAAGGCAAGTACAAGGAGAGGCATGATAAACATAGAGTTGATCATAAGTTTCAAGAAGGAGATGAGGTATGGCTATATATCAGTAAGGAAAGAATGCAAGGAGAAGGTAAAAAGATGAAGCCTATTCATTATGGTCCATTCAAGATCCTTAAACAATTTGGAAATAATGCTTTTCAACTAGATTTTCCTTCATATATGCAAATGTATTCCGTTGTGAATGTGGAAAATTTACGTTTGTATAAACCTCCTTTAATTGTTGATCACGAAAGTGACATTCAACTGTCTTCCATAGATGATTTCTCACCATAATTTTTGGATGAGCTGAAAGAGGATGCTATCCTTGATAGAAGGACATGCACTTCGAGGAGGGGAAATGTTGATTATGTTCGGGTTGGTCTTAAACGCAGCAAACCGAGTAAGGCAAAGTGGATGGAGGTGGGAAAGGTGAGGGAGTTGTACCCTCACCTTCTTAACAGGGTTTTGCGGTCCAAAAGCTTCCAATTTGGGAGTTGTGATCAGGTGATCATGTCCTAAGTGGAAAAAATGCTCAAATTTTGAATTGCTCAAAATTGGTTGAAACCAGAATGCCAGGATAGGCCTCGTCAATACAATCTTGTAGCTATGAACGACACTCAAATCCAACACTGTATGTGAAACTTATTCAAGTTTGAAATTCACAATTTCATGCAAAAGTCCAGTTTGACTTGGGTTAACTTTGAATAAAAAATATTAAAAAAGAATATTCTGGGAATATTCCTTGAAATTTTCTAGGAATATTTCCTACTGGCCAATTGATGGATGCCACGTGGCCTGCCCGGAGGCCGCCACGTGGCCCCAAGCTGCTGGTTTATTGTGGCAAAATTATATTGAGTTCGCAGGAATCGACCCCGGGTCGGGTGGCTGCCAGCCCACAGGGCCGACCAGCCTGCCCACACAGCAGTTCTTAATAACTTACGAGCACATTGCATAATTAAATTTTGATCAAAGGTAGGTTGGGGCGGAAAGGGTCCAGCCCCCTATCCATAAGACCAAGGCTTGGAACCACAGGTCAAACTCAATGGCGAGGGTTAAGCGTAACGGTTTCATGTGCACAGGTCTCGACGGTGATCTCGTTAATGTTAAATGCCACGGTTTCCTAATCGTTCACAGTTTTGCTGGCGAGGGTTTAGCTGGTCCATGTGACCACTACCCCAAACATTAAATGTAACCTTTAACGGGTCCGACAAATTTAGAGGAGCATGCCACTCTGGTCGGAGTTTGCCAAAGTTAGTGGGGTTAACTTCAGTTACTCCAAGTTTAGTGGAGGTTTCTTAGGCCAACTTGGACAAAACTTCAGTTGGTCATAACTTTCATTGGGGAGAACCTTTTTGAGCGAATTGCTTTTTGATTTTGGGTATTCTGAACATTCCAAAGCCAATGGTACAGGTTTCAAAGCCAACAAAGCTCATCTTCAGGTACTTTTTCAGCAAAGAAGCTTGAAGAGCCATTAGGGCCTAGGGAGCGTTAGAGTTGTATTGGGCTATGGTTAACCATTGGAGGTGAAACAAAAGCCATTCTTTACTGTTTTCTATGTTCTGAATACATTTCCACAGCTTATTTTGTCTGTTTAGGCTTTCTTATCATTGTATAACCAATCTGAGCATCTAATAAGAGCAAGGACATGCCCATTTGGGGGCCTTGGACTTGACAGATGTAGCCCCGGAGGGGTGAAATACCTTATCAGCTGCAGTGTTATATTATGTGATTTTCTCTTGATGTGTTTTTCATATTTGATATGCTAAACAGTAAAATGAAATAATACTCCTTCACACATAAGACTCAGAAATTTACCAAAAACACTTTGTTTCAATTGCAAGACATGAGTAACAGTTTGCACATATAATTTAATGGAAATGAATACCTTGAACAACAAATACAAGTAGTTTCATTTTCAGATCACTCATACCCAAAGATTCATGATGCTCGTTATTGTAGGCGAATTCTACCAAGTGGAGGTAATCTTCCCACTTCTACGGTTGTTGCATTAGAAACATTCGCAACATATCTTCCAGGACTTGATTTACTCGCTCTATCTGACCATCTGTCTACAAATGGTAAGCAGTGTTGAAATGGATTTGGGTACCCAGTCTTGCAAATAGAGTTTTCTAGAAAGCGAATGTAAATTTTACATCCCTATCAGAGATCACCGCTCGGGGTATCCCATGTAGGCGGAAGATTTCTCTCATAAATATGTCCACAATCTCCACTATTTTATAGGTGGATTTTACAGGAATGAAATGAATGGTCTTGCTCAACTTGTCTACGACCACCATGATTGAGTTTTGTTGCTTTTTGGTACAATGAAATCCAGTGATAAAGTCTAGAGTGATGGTATCCCATTTCCATTCCAAAATGGGTAGCAGTTGGAGTAGATCCGCAGGATGCTGATGTTCTGCTTTCACCAATTGGCACTCTTAGCACTTAGATAAATACTCGATCACATATTTTTGTAAACCGGGCCAGAAATAATTTTTCTTAAAGGCAGAATAAAATTTCTAGTATCCTGGATGGGTGACATAAGGTTTCCTATGAAAATCATCTAATAACATCTGCTTCATGGAAATTCGGTTAGGAATGTAAATCCTATTTTTGAATGCTAACATTTTATCAGAATTAATTGCATACTCACATTGTTTCCCTCTTTCTTGAGCTTTCGAAGCTTGCTGCCATAAGAATTCGTATGCTGGATCCTTGAGGGATGCCTCTTGGATAACCTCTGGTATATTAGATTGTGCTTGATTGAAATGTACTTCATAGATGCAATGTAATTTTTTGCTTAAAGCATCGGTTACTCGGTTTTCTTTTCCTTTGACGTGTTTCAAGTCAAGATCAAATTCACTCAAGAATGCGTTCCATTTGGCCTGGCATACATTTAAATTATACTAATTAAAGAAATTTGTTAAACTACTATGGTCAGTTAACCACAGAAATTTCTTCCCCATAAGACAGTGTCACCACATTTTTAATGCATGCACTACTGCGGTTAACTCCAAATCATAAGCAGAGTAGTGCTATTCATAATCCTTCAGTTTTTGTGACTCATAGGCAATGACCTTTCCCTCCTGAGTTAATACTCCATCGATGCCTTCTTTGCTTGCATTTGTACATACTAGAAAGGACTTTTCCGAACCCACTACCTTTAGCACCGGAGCGGTTATAAGCAGTTGTTTTAGCTACTCAAAAATTTGTTGGCATTCTATTGTCTAGTGGAAAGCTCGTTTCTTTTTTTGAAGTGAAGTCATTAGAAAGGCTATTTTCGAAAAACCCTTTGATCCGAATGGGAAACGGCATCAACCCATGGTACTCATCCACCCATATTATTCATTGACCCATGGAATTTACCCATGGTATTGTAAATGGCATCC
>APFE030363470.1:188125-214583 GCA_000404065.3 Pinus taeda | reverse complement strand
CTTATACTCCTTATGTGAACATATTCTTTTGTTGACCTTCATTGCAATGTAGTACATGCATTTGAGCATGTCCTCTGTGAAAGAGATTCTTTCATACTTGATCATGTTGTAGAACTATTCCCATGACTCAATAATATACAAATGATAACATGACTTAAACTTTAATGCATATATACCTCATCTTGATTCTCCTTTGATCATTTGGTTGTCCTTGGTGTGGCCCTTCTTTCTTCTTCTTAGCTTGCCTTCATATCATCCTTTTCTTAAATCCCATGAATGGGGTTCCCAATGAGACATCTACTTCTTATTCATGAATCTTCTTTCGAAGATTCCGTCGTAGGATCTTGAAGACCCTTACCCTGCAAATTTTTCTTTCCTTTTGATGATGGAGGTCTTCTAATATTCTTATTCATGATAAATTTTATTTCATAGTGGATGAGGTGCTATTCTAGGTATGCTCCTTCTACATCTTCATCTTCCTTACTTTGTTATCTTAGCACCTGTGTCACCTTAGCTATCATACCATGTTAAAGAATCTATAGCAGTTAGATTGTTATCATCCAAGCTGGTGGAGGTTGGTCTATGTCAACCCTTCAACCCAACGTAACTATTTCAAACTAGCTTTTGAGTGGAAGTTAGCCCTTCCAATCTGAGAGGGCTCTCTCAATATTTATTTTTTTAAATACAAATGGCTAACTCTAGTTTTCTATGTGATTTTTCAAGTGAAAGAGTGTGAGGACAACCACCATTGGGCATGGAGTCAATTAAATAAAAACAACAACAAACAACATTGTTTTAAGGAAGCTGAGGCATCTTTGGTTTACTAATGTGGAAATGGACATTCACAATAATCACAACAAATTGAAGGAAGTTGGAGCAAAGCAAAATTGAATTCCAAGTAATCAAATAAGATCTGAAAACTAATAACAAAGGAACATGATAGGATAGGACTGAAACTGGAATGAATCTCAAGTTAAAACAGAGTATGTTGCAACTGTATTTTCTATTAATTGAAAACAATACAACAATGGTCTCACATCATCGATCCCCCTATATGCAGAGTTAAAAATCTACATATTTATAGAGAAGAGATCCTATTACATATCTTGCCACTTGGACCAAATTCAATTCCTTATTGTAGAGACCTGTTGCTACCTAATTAATAAAACTTTGAAACTTCATAGGAATTTCTGTTACAATAGAGTTCGAATACAAATGGAAGTCGTATTGACTGTTACAATAATTTAAAGCATGACATTGTATTCGTGGAAACTTGAACATCTGGCCCTTTGAATCTTGTTGTGTTGTTTGTTGTTGAAACGTGCTGAAAATTCTTCGTTGTCTCTGTGTCTTGTTTTCTCTTTGTTTCGCTACCTTTTGTGTCTTACTACCCTGTGTTTTTGTGCTCTATTTAATGACCATACTGCTGAAGAAAAACTGAGAAACACCTTCATTGTCTCACGGAGCAGAAGCGAAATAGATACTTTAACGTTCGTTGATTTGGGTCGTTGATCTGAGCTAATTTAACTTGAGCCATTGATCAGGCTTGTTGAAATCAGAAATGTAATACAGGAGAGGGTCCCTTTAACATTTATTTATGATAATTATATGATTTTCCATATGTGGCGGTTTTATAAAATATCGCATTTGGGAGGTTCTCGCACATCACAATTGCAAGTTGGAAAGGATTTCAGGGAACAAGAACTTTGAATATGTGATCGTCGATTGAGATATCGCAATTGGTGGGAGAAGGGATATCATAGTTGACAACGGAACATATATCACAAATAGACAAGATTATGCGATATCTGATATCAAAAGAGAATTGAGTGATATGTGATATTGGTGGAGATTTAAGTGATATGTGATATCGTCGACGAAGGGATTATCACAATTGGTGATTAGAGGGGTATCACAATTGACGATCAAAGGGATATTATGATATACAATATCGCAATCGCAATCGAGAAAGGGACGGGTGGAGATGTATGCAAAGGAAAAAGGGAAGGGTCAATAGCGATGTATTCTGCGGGTCTCATATTTATAAAAAGTATTGCGGCATATTATAAAGTATTTAAAAATGGAATGGGTCACAGCTAGAGTTTGGAAAGGGTGAATGTGGTTAGTGTTAGAAATGGGGAAACATGGCTAGAGTTGGAATGAGTTATAGTTAGAGTTGGAATGGGTTACGGTTCAACTTGGAAATTGGTATACGAATGAAATGGGATGAGAATAAGGGAATATGGGAATTTCTCTGAAACAAATAGAATAGACCTTTCCCTCCTTCTTTAATCTCCAAAAGCGAAGCACAAAACCTCTTTCCGAAAAAGAAAATAGATGTAAATATCAGTGGTGGAAAACCTTGACTAATAAAACTAAAATTTATTTTTAGTGGTTATCGTGGATAACACAAGTATAGTAGGATTCTTCTTTACTTGATAACAATTTATGGAGTCTTTTTAATTTTGATTGTTATCTTAATCTTTTTCTTATTATTATTAATGCATGTGAGTGTACTTCATCAAAATGATACCAAAACATAAGAACGAGAACACAAGATGTTGGCTCTCTTCCAAGGCCAAAACCTCTCTTCTCTTGAGAGGAAAACCCTTCATTAAGTTTTCTCTTATTGAAGCTTATTTCTGGATCAATTCCAAAAACTAGACCCTTGACTAGAATATCCTCCAAGCACAAGTCAAGTCCTTCCTTTTCTCTGAACTATGTTCCCCGACACTTTGCCTACCTCCTTCCATCACTTGGTTCCCCAACACATCGTCCTTCTTCTGGCACTTCGTTCTTCCTTCTACTATAAGTAGATATTTTAGGAGAGATACTTTTACTTAGTGATATTATTCACCTAAGGATACTCATTCCTTCTCTAGATCAGCTGAGTTCTTTCTTGATGTATGGTGGTAGGCTGAGTGTGACAACACTGGAACCCTACTATTCACATGTGTGAGAGTTCTTGTTGTAGATATAGGGTTCCCTCTAACTTCGCTTGAGATCCTTCTCTCTTCACTTGGATAAGAGGCCTAGTAAGCCTAGTTTGAAGCCCAAACAATGATGGATGAGAACCCTTAATGTTGTTGTTGTTATGACAGCAGTTAGCCCTTCTATTTCTCGCATGTGTGGCTACATCTTACCATAAAACAGTCTTTAATACTTTGATTATCTTTCCTCATTATTCATTTCTCTAGAGGCTCCCTTAAACTTGACATTTCCATGCTTTACATGGCTGCAATTGCTCGCTTATTTCAGAGATGATATTCTCTATCTTTGAAGGAGTGGACAACCTCTGTATATAGAGTACTATCCGTCCATTAGGCTGACTTGTAGGCAGACTTTTTGTATTGAGTCCGAATTGATTTTCGTTTCTGTTGTTATCCATGATAACCACTAAAAATAAATTTTAGTTTTATTAGTCAAGGTTTTCCACCACTGATCTTTACATCTATTTTGTTTTTTTGAAAGAGGTTGTTGTGCTTCACATTTGGAGATTAAAGAAGGAAGGATAGGTCTATTATATTTTTTTTGGAGAAATTCCCATATTTTCATCCCATGTCATCCGCAAACCCATTTCCAACTCTAACCATAACCCATTCCAACTGTAACCGTAACTCATTCCAACTCTAGCCATGTTTCCCCATTTCTAACTCTAACCACATTCACCCTTTCCAAACTCTAGTCATGACCCATTCCCCTTTGAAATACTTTATAATATGTCGTAGTCCTTTTTATAAAGTTGAGACCCACATAATACATCGCTATTGGCCCTTCCCCTTTTCCTTTGCATACATATCCACCCGTCCCCTTTACCAATTGCGATTATGATATTGTATATTGGAATATCCCACCAATTTTTTATTGTGATTCCCCTCTGATACCGATTGTGATAATCCCTTCTTTGTCAATCTCACATATCGCTTAAATCTCCATCGATATCGCATATCGCTCATTTCTCTGTTGATATCGCATATCGCATAATATCGCTGATTTGTGATATATGTTCTATTGCCAATTGTGATAGCCCTTCTCCTGCCTATTGCGATATCGCAATCATCGATCGCATAGTCAAAGTTCTTTTTCCCTGAAATCCTTTCCGACTTGCGATTGTGATGTGCGAGAACCTCCTGAAGGTGATATTTTATGTGATGTTTCCTATAAAACCACCACGTTTGGAAAATCATGAAATTATCATAAATCAATGTTAAAGTGACCCTCTCATGTATTTTGATTGTGATGTCAACAAATATGTTAGGCCCCAGATATGAAGACACAAAGTTTTATTAATCAGGTAGGAACAGGTCTCCAGAACAAAGAATCAAATTTGGCCCAAGCGGCAAGATATGTAACGAGATCTCTTCTCTATAAATATGTAGATTTTTTACTCTGCATGGGGGGATCGATGATGTGAGACCATTGTTGTATTATTTTCAATTAATAGAAAATAAAGCCATAGCATACTTTGTTTAACCTAAGATTAATTCCAGTTTTAGTCCTATCCTATCATGCTCCTTTGTTATTAGTTTTCAGAGCTTATTTGATTATGTGGAAATCAATGTTGCATTGCTCCAAATTCCTTCAATTTTTTGTGATTACTGCAAATGTCCATTTCCACACTAGTAAAACAAAGATGCCTCAACTTCCATAAAACAATGTTGTTTTTTGTTTTTTTCTTTAATTGACTCCATGCTCAATGGTGGTTGTCCTCACACTCTTTCACCTAAAAAATCACATAGAAAACAAGAGTTAGCCATCTATACATATTTTTTTTAAATATTAAGAGAGCCCTCTCAGATTGGAAGAGCTAACTTCCAATCAAAATTTGATTTGAAATAGTTACGTTGGGTTGAAGGGTTGACACAGCCCAACCCCCACCAGCCTGGATGATAACATTTTGGTGCGTCTGCCGAGAGCTGAAAAGCTCCTTTTTCGGTATTCTCTTTGAGTCTATTCTTTCTAATTCCTGAGGGTAACAAGAAATCAAAAGTTCCAAAGGCTGTGATATTACCCTAGCGACTCCACTCTTAAAAGATACTAAAGATCAAAGTTTCATGGTGACTCAACTTCTTGTAGATCAGTAGCTTGAATATTTTCAAGATGAGTTCTACCGCAAATCTATTCCAGTCATTGGTGAAGGTGTAGTCTCTTCTATTTACAAGCTCAAGAGATGGATTCAATTTTTATTCTGAGTTTCTCATATATGACCCACTACTGATTTTGTTCAAGCATAGTCGAGAAGCCCAGGTGTTGGATCAACTCTTTGTCTGGTTATACTCGATATTTTATATCGGTTGAATTAAGAAGCTGGGTTTTCGTATGTCAGAGTAGGACATTAATAAGCTTGTTGGGCAAGTATTTCCTTCAGCTTTAGATTACATGTTGTAGTTTTCTTTTCAATTTGGTGAAGTGGGTTTGAATGCAGTCTTCTTATGAGATCAACCCAATGGTTAGGAAACTGGTTTATTGGTTCTTTGTTGCACCACAGGGGTGCAGCATCCCCATCGGAGCCAATGTTATCCATGATAACCACTAAAAATAAATTTTATTTTTATTAGTCAAAGCTTTCCACCACTAATATTTACATCTATTTTCTTTTTCAGAAAGAGGTTGTTGTGCTTCACATTTGGAGATTAAAGAAGGAAGGATATGTCTATTCTATTTGCTTTAGAGAAATTCCCATATTCCCATATTCTCATCCCATTTCATCTGCAGACCCATTTCCAAATCTAATTGTAACCCCTTCCAAATCTATTCGCAACTTATTCCAACTCTAGCCGCATTTCCCCATTTATAACTCTAACCACATTCACCCTTTCGAAACTCTAGACGTGACACATTCCCCTTTGAAATACTTTATAATATTCCACAATCCTTTTTATAAAGTTGAGACCCGCAGAATACATCACTATTGACCCTTCCCTTTTTCCTTTGCATACACCTCCACTCGTCTCCTTTCTCGATTGCAATTATGATATTGTATATCGCAATATCCCTCTGATCATCGATTGTGATACCCCTTCAATTTTTGATTGTGATAATCCCTTCATCGCTGATATCACATATCACTCATTTCTTTGCTGATATCGCATATCACATCCAATTTGCGATATCTATTCCGCTACCAACTAGGATAACCCTTCTCCGGCCAATTTCGATATCGTAATCATCAATCACATAGTCAAAGTTCTTGTTCCCTGAAATCCTTTCCGACTTGCGATTGTGATGTGCGAGAACCTCCTGGATGCAATATTTTATGTGATGCGTCCTATAAAACCACCACGTCCGGAAAATCAAGAAATTATCATAAATAAATGTTAAAGGGACCCTCTCTTATATTGTGATTGTGATGTCAAAAAGCCCAGATCAATGGCCCAGGTTAAATCAACTCGGATCAATGACCCAGATCAATGAACGTTAAAGTATCTATTTTGATTTCACTCAATGAGATAGCGAAGGTGTTTCTCAGCGTTTCTTCAACAACATGGTCATTAAATAGAATGTGAAAACATAGGGAAGTAAGACACAGAAGGCAGAAAAACAAAGAGACAGCAAGACAGAGAGATAGTGGATCATTTTTAGCATGTTCCAACAACAAACAACACAACAAGATTCAAAGGGCCAGATGTTTTATTTTCCATGAATACAGTGTCGCACTTTAAATTATTGTAATAGTCCATACGACTCCCATTTTTATTCGAACTCTATTGTAACAAAAATCCCTATGAAGCCTCAAATTTTTATTAATCTAGTAGGAACAGGTCTCTAGAACAAGGAATCGAATTTGGCCCAAATGGCAACATATGTAATGGGATCTCTTCTCTATAAATATGAAGATTTTGTATTCTGCATGGGGGGGGTCGATGATGGGAGACCAATGTTGTATTGTTTTCAATTAATAGAAAATACAATTGCAACATACTCTATTTTAACCTGAGATTCATTCCATTTTAAGTCCTACCCCATCTTGATTCTTTGTTATTAGTTTTCAAAGCTTATTTGATTACATGGAATTCAATGTTGCATTGCTCCAACTTCCTTCAATTTGTTGTGATTACTGTGAATGTCCATTTCCACACTAGTAAACCAAATATGCCTCAACTTCCATAAAACAATGTTGTTTTTTTTTTCTTTAATTGAATCCAAGCCCAATGGTGGTTGTCTTCACACTCTTTCACTTGAAAGATCACATAGAAAACTAGAGTTAGACATCTTTATTTTTTTTTAATATTGAGAGAGCCCTCTCAAATTGGAAGGGCTAACTTCCAATAAAAATATTGTTTGAAATAGTTACGTTGGGTTGAAGGGTTGACATAGCCCAACCCCCACAAGCCCGGGTGATAACGTTTTGGTGTGTCTGCCGACAACTAAAAAATATCCTTTTTTGGGATTTTCTTTGAGTCTCTTCTTTCTAATTCCTGAGGGTAACAAGAAATCAGAAGTTCCAAAGGTTGTGATATTACCCTAGCGACTCCACTCTTAAAATATACTGAAGATCGAAGTTTCATGGTGACTCCATTAATTGCAGTTCAGTACCTTGAAGATTTTCAAGATGAGTTCTACCGCAAGTCTATTCCAGTCATCGGTGTAGGTGAAGTCTCTTCCATTTACAAGATCAAGTGATGGATTAAGTTTTTATTTTGAGTTTCTCATATATGATCCACTGCTGATTTTGTTCAATCATAGTCGAGAAGCCCAAGTGTTGGATCAACTATTTGTCTAGTTATACTAGAGATTTTATATTGCTTGAATTAAGCAGGTGGATCTTCATATGTTAGAGTAGGACATAAATAAGCTTGTTGGGCAAGTATTTCCTTCAGCATTATATTACGTGTTGCAGTTTTCTTTTCATTTTGGTGAAGTGGGTTTGAATGCAGTCTTCAGATGGGATCATCCCAATGGTCAGGAAACTAGTATGCTAGTTCTTTGTTGCACCACAGGGGTGCAACATCCCCATTGGAGCCAACGTTATCCATGATAACCACTAAAAATAAATTTTAGTTTTATTAATCAAGGTTTTCCACCACTAATATTTACATCTATTTGATTTTTCTGAAAGAGGTTGTTGTGCTTTGCATTTGGAGATTAAAGAAGGAAGGACAGGTCTATTCTATTTGTTTCATATAAATTCCCATATTCCCATATTCTCATCCCATTTCATCCACAAACCCATTTCCAACTCTAACCGTAACTCATTCCAACTCTAGCAGTGTTTCCCCATTTCTAACTCTAACTGCATTCACCCTTTCCAAACTCTAGTTGTCACCCATTCCCCTTTGAAATACTTTCCGCATTCCTTTTTATAAATTTGGGACCCACGGAATAAATTGCTATCGGCGCTTACCTTTTTCCTTTGCATACATCTCTTCCTATCCCCTTTCCCGACTACGATTTCAATATTGTATATTGCAATATCCCTCTGATCGTCGATTTTGATACCCCTCCAACCGTCGATTGTGATAATCCCTTTGCTGCCAATATCACAAATCACTTAAATATTCATTGATATCGTATATCGCTTAAATCTCTGTCAATATCACATATCGCTCATTTATCTGTTGATATCGAATATCGCATAATCTTGTCGATTTGCGATATTTTTTTCACTATCGATTGTGATAGTCCTTCTCCCATCGATTGCGATATCGCAATTGCAGGTCATATAGTCAAATTTCTTGTTCCCTGAAATCCTTTCCGACTTGCGATTGCAATGTGTGAGAACCTCCCAGATGCAATATTTTATGTGATTCGTACTATAAAACTGCCACATCCATAAAATCGTGAAATTATCATAAATCAATGCTAAAGGGACCCTCTCCTGTATTGTGATTGCGATGTCAAAAAGCCTGGATCAATGGCCCATGTTAAATCATCTTGGATCAATGGCCCAAATCAATGAACATTAAAGTATCTATTCTACTTCTGCTTCGTGAGACACCGAAGGTGTTTCTTAGTGTTTCTTCAGTAGCATGGTCATTAAAAAGAGCGCAAAAACATAGGGCAGTAACACACAGAAGATGATGAAACAAAGAGACAGCAAGACATAGAGACATCGAAGCATTTTCAGCACGTTTCAACAACAAACAATACAACAAGATTCAAAGGGGCAGATGTTCGAGTTTCTATGAATATAGTGTCATGCTTTAAATTATTGTAATATTTGATACGAATCCCATTTGTATTTGAACTCTATTGTAACAAAAATCCCTATGAAGTCTCAAAGTTTTATTAATCAGGTAGGAACAAGTCTCTAGAACAAGGAATCGAATTTGGCCCAAGTGGCAACATATGTAATGGGATCTCTTCTCTAAAAATATGTAGATTTTTTACTCTGCATAGGGGGGATCGATGATGTGAGACCATTGTTGTATTGTTTTCAATTAATAGAAAATATAGTTGCAGCATACTTTGTTTTCACCTGAGATTCATTCTAATTTCAATCCTATCCGATCATGCTCCTTTGTTATTAGTTTTCAGAGCTTATTTGATTACTTGGAATTCAATGTTGGATTGCTCCAACTTCCTTCAATTTGTTGTGATTATTGTGAATGCCCATTTCCACATTAGTAAACCAAATATGCCTCAGCTTCCATAAAACAATGTTGCTTGTTTTTATTTTTCTTTAATTGACTCCATTCCCAATAGTGTTTGTCGTCACACTTTTTCACCTGAAAAATCAAATAGAAAACCATAGTTAGCCATCTATATTTAAAAAAAATATATATTGAGGGAGCCCTCTTAGATTGGAAGGGTTAAATTCCAATCAAAAGCTAGTTTGAAATAGTTACACTGGGTTGAAGGGTTGACATAGCCCAATCCCTACCAGCCCAGATGATAATAGTTGCAATAGCTGCTTTTAATGTTTCCATTTCTTATTTTGATGGTGTCTTTTCTAGAAGGAGACTTGACTTTGCTTGGAGGTGTCTCCTTTGACTCTTACACATAAATATACATAATGTAATTACTATAATATAATATCATTATATCCCTTTAAATATAATTATAATCTACATATATTATTAATTATAATTAAGTAGTAGTAAATTATATATGTATTATTATTATTAATTATCTCAATTTAACATTAGTAGTATTAATATGATTATAAAAATTTAGTATTATCTTTAATTCAGATAATCCATTACCCTAAAAGATTTCAATTATATCCAATTATTTAATTATCTTCATTAAGATATATATTATCCCCCCTTTTAACCACTTATTATTTATTAAAAATATATATATATATATATTAAATAACCTTAAATAATATTATTTATACAATCATAATCTTACTATTCATTAATATTATTTATTTGTATCATAATTATTATTAAAAAAATTTAGGTTATTAATAATTTATTACAGAATTATTATTTTTTATTTTATTAAATTTGACTTATTCCAAATAAATAATAAGAATAATATATTAATAATAATAATATTTATTAAGTGAAATTATTAATAATTGAGTATTATTTAATTCAATAATAAATAATATTATATGGTTAAAATTAAATAGACCTTATTTAATAAAATTTAAAAAAAATTGGATAAAAAATTTTTATCATTAAAATAGCCGACCTTTTATTTTCCCTTAAAATAGAAAACCTAAATATCTGGTCAATATTTATCATTATAACAGCCGACCTTAAAAATCAATTCAGTTTACCTCATAACTATTTATTTCTCACAATTGTAGCTCTTCTGCTATCAAAAACTCAATAATAGTCCTGATGATGGATCCCTGTTGGGATTCGAAACGTCGACAAGATATGGTTTTTACAGTGGATTCTCCGGTTGCTAAGTTTGAATATACATAATGTAACATGCCCTTAAGGTCTTCAACATAATTCTTTTTAATCTTTGAATTTCCTATAGCACTTTGACATGTGCTAGACCTACTTCAATGAGCAAGAAACTCATTGACATATATTATAAAAATAATATTTCTTTTTTTGAATAAATACAAATATCAAAAGTACATCTATGAAGACCGAACCTAGTTACATTTCCTTCAACACGCCAAGAACTTCAAAAGCATCAAAGCTAGGAAAACAAATCCAAAGAAGCAAACACACTCAAGCAATAAAAAAGAAATACAAAGGTCAAAAACGAAGGTAATATCAACAAGCTAGGGTTGTAGCACAATGGCTCAACAAATGTTAATGTTCTACAAAGGTCAAAGCCAGACCCTAGAGGCAGGAAGGCCTAAACAATATCATATGAGATTGATAAAAATAAATGGAAACACACTCACATGAACTTTTCTAG
Organism: Pinus taeda; assembly: GCA_000404065.3. Taxonomy (NCBI): domain Eukaryota; kingdom Viridiplantae; phylum Streptophyta; class Pinopsida; order Pinales; family Pinaceae; genus Pinus; species Pinus taeda. Next base: position 203,309 of record APFE030363470.1, on the reverse strand, counting down.
ATCACAACTGCACAACCAATCACAACACCACCAATTGTGACAAAAACACACAAGAGAAGAAAGAGACCACTCAAAAACAAATGAAAAAACCACACAAAGTCCAAACGAATCTGAAAGTGAGATATGAAGAAAAGGTTTAAACAGTCACTAAAAGAAGCTAAATAGATCTGAAAATGAGATCTAGAGGCAAAATCCAAGCCTCCAACCAAAGCACAAAAAAAATATTCAAGAACACCTTGAAAGACAAGAGTGATGGAAGACCCAAGATAAGTTGATCAAAAATGGATCAAATCATATAGAAATAATTATTGATTAGCAATAGAAAACCATAGATACAAAATATGTCCAATCAACCAGTTAAAGATAAGAGAATCAAATCTTAAAACAAGCGAAAAATTGCCTCAAAAAAAGAAAATTCGAGTCAATGAAATGAGACACCAGAAAATAGATCTATGTCAAAATGAGTAAGCTGACAGAAAGCTAACTTAGATCCAAAGCAAAGAAAAAATTCCAGAGGCTAAATCCCAATTTTTTTGGGCTAGAATTCCAATTTCTCGGATGTAAGGGAAATCCAGTGACTAGTCACTTGGATGTAATGGCAAGCCAATGACCAGAAAACTATAGTCACTCAGACGTAGCATTGTGCCAGTGACTGGGCAAAAACCAAAAAATTCTAAAAAAACTTGCACTTAAACAGAGAAAAATATTGAATATTCAATTAATTAAGCCCTGAAAACAGTCGCAAAGAGTTGGGAAAATTCATAGAATCTCATAAAATTGTAATAGGAGATAAATCATCAAAAACCCAAGGCAAAGCAAACAAGAACAATAATTCTCCCATTGAGAACATCAGTTTTGTTTCAATTAATTATGCAAGGAGTTATTGATTCACAATCCTCTGTCTGAAAGGATTACTAAACAGTGAAAGGAAGATGGCTAGTGGATAGATGGATAGATCACAACCCAATGCTCACACATGTAGCATACAAATAGATCTAGATGTTATGAGAAAAAAAGTGTGCACCTAGCCTCCTCGTAAATTGGTGAAGATTTTTTAGCTCAATGCAGAATCATAACACTCTACTCGAATGATCTACTTCATCCACACTCGGTCTCAATACCTACACACAATCACAAACATGCAAAGGCGACAAGTGATCTTCCTTAGAATATCATTAGCTCAAAACATCATTGAAATAGTAAGAAATATTGTTGTAAACATGTAGATACAAGGAAGGAACAAGAATTTGTATTAATCTAGAAACAAAGTATAAGTATACCTTCGCTTAGGTCTCCTCTCCAAAAATTGCCAGAGTCTCCCCACTACAACAGGAAAACTATGGACTCTAGCAGTATAACCCTAATAAACTTTATCTCTCTTAGCAAGAATCTAGCTCTAAAGAATAAACTAAGTATACCTAAGACTCTTAGTTCTTTGTGTATAGTCTAACCCTATTATGTGTTCCAGTATAAATAGGATGAAGAATGATCCTAAGAGGATGAATGTGGATTCTTAGGATGATGAAAATTTATGGAAACTTCTTCATGATAAGCCTTGGCTAGCTTGAATAATTGGTGAGTTGAACTGATCTCCTAGGAACCATGAAAATTTAGGAGTCCCAAACCATAAACATGGAGTAGAGGGTAAAAGATTGCAGCCACTCCCATAAGGTGGTCCTGTGAGCGACTAAAACAATCTAGTCGCTCTCACAAGGTCATAATCTATGCGACTAGGTGTCATGATTGGAAAAAGAATGTTTGAGGCCTAAGTAAAAGGTTAATAAACATAATTTATCAGAGGCACTAACCCTAGGGAGAAAAATAGGTTGATAACAATGTGTATACTCTTTTATGTTATTCATTGTAGTTAAGGAAAACCTTCAAGTTATGGTGGTTGGGCCAATACTCTAGATGGGGCTCCTACTATAAACAGTGTGAGGTATAATTGGGAATTCACATCAAGGAGTCCCCCTTGGTTGATGGATTTCTAGCACCATCAACACATCCATTATTCTTAGCCCTTTTCCTTTATGAACACTACATACCACCCTAAGGTTCATGACCCCGAGGTACTCAAATGGCCTCTTGTTGACATCTCTCGCCCCACACAAAATGCTAATGAAAAATTTTCATGGGAGCCTACCCAATGTGGTATGGTGAGACTACCATTTCCCCATCTATTAACATACTTCATTCTATCTCTCAACTTTGTTCCTCGAGGTGGTTATCCCTCGTGAACGTTTCCTACATATATCTTATATATATAGTAACAATGAATCCCTCAAAACTTAATCCAAGGCTATCCCTCCCGAGATTTACAACTCTCAAGCACTGAGATTTAAGACTCCACAAGCTCTCTGTCCAAGCTTTCATGCACTAATATAGCCACTCTCAGTGATACGTGGACCACAATCATATATGTGTGTGTGTGTGTGTGTGTGTGTACATATGTATGTATGTATATATATATAGATATATACATATATACATATGTATACAGATACACACACACACACACACACACATATATGTATGTATATATACATTTGTATATGTATATGTTGTTGGAAATTAGATCACTATTGAGGAGGGGGTGAATTAGTAGTGATAGCACATATAAGAATTTTCTCCAATAAATTAATATTTTACCATGCATAAACTGAATCACATAAGAAAATATTAGAGCATCAAACATAAACCATAAACCATGAAAAAAATCACAGAATGGACACATATATTTCTAGTGGAAAACCCTTCCCTAGGCAAGAAAACAACCCTGTTGTTGTTGCGTTTCTCAATTATTTTATTAATTATTGAATAAATTATAAATGGATCATCTCACTCCTATGAGCCAGAAGACTCTATTTCTTTCACATTATATTGACCCTTTTAGCTAGGAAACTATTTCTCTCTCAGATCTACGGACTACCATCTGCTAAAGGCCACTACGATCAATGAGCTTCACCCGGTTACTCCTGAACTAACAACAAACTGTACAAACTCCGATATGTTGGTACTATCATGACCAATGAGCCTTGCCCAGTTTATATTCAACTATCCAACCACTATTGGATGGAGAAACCTCTTCCTTGTACTGAATTCTCCAAGCACTATATACTCAACGCCTCCATGCCTTCACTTCCTTCATGTGAGCCTTGTTTCAGATATTTTTAGACTTGACTCCTAATATTGTCTCAACATGAGCATTGTAGTTGCATAGAATCAAATCTCAATCATTATTTGCAGCACAAGTTGCCATAAAAAACTCCACACAAAATCTCCACATCAGCTGGAAAACAATCTCCTCAAACTCTACTCCAATCCACACCTCAACACCTCAATCACCGCATAAACATCATGGTTAAAACATAATTCATCTCACTACTGCTATAACTGCAAAATAATTTAGAAATTATCCATAATAAAACTCACACAGTTTGTAGGGTCTTCTCTACACACACTCACTCCATCAACACCACTAGACAATCAACCATACTCACAAATGATCCTTCTCCAATATGTAGATGAACTCAAGTGCTCAACTCAATAATTACTCATAACTAATGAGCATCACAACTATATTCATCTGCTACATTAGATATGTATTCATCTCATTGACTCAATCAACCACTAACTCCATTATCATTTTTGATATTTTCAACTGTTATCAACTTTTGGAGGTCCCACAAAATTTTCCGACCAAAACAAACCATTAGCTCAATAGTGTGAGGAATACAGAGAAAGTTTTGTGAAAACACCATAGTCACTCCCTTATCACTGTCATCCATGTGACTTTAGCATCTTGGAGCTATAACTCTCCCTTGGGCCTATCTCCATTTGACTTTAGCATCTCACCTGCTCCATTAACTCATTCATGCATGTGACTGGGGATAAAACTCAGTAAAAGCATAATTCCTTCATCCCAAAATCGTTTCCACCTATGGGACCATCTTCATCAACATATGAACATTCCTCCAAGTCTCTGTAATAGGTATGCAACTGATGAAATAGGCTTAGAACAATTCTATGACATGCTAGACCTATTCTATCAACTTTAGTACCAATACCAACACCTCCATCTCCTCAAGCAACAACCACAACATCTCTGACACCTGCAACATCTATGGCCGCATCTGACGCCTGTAGCAGTAGCATCCTCAACACCTACAGTAGCAACATCACACGCAACTGCCTCCAACATTGGTAGAAGCACCTCCAACACAAACAACATCTCACACATGTAGCATCATATGCAATGTCTCCAAAACATGTAGAGACATATGGAACCCGTGTAGCGGAAGCATCTCCAATCAACACAACATGAGCATCTGTCAAACCTCTTACAACAACAACATCTCAAATCACACCAAATCCATCTCTACTCAGCCTCCAAAATCATCACTCCACTAGGTCATGTCATAATCATGTTGACATCAATGCCAACTAACAAGACCATCACCAATCATCCAACACTACACTCTCATCACACATGCATATGACCAGCAGCATCACCAACTTGTTGACATCAATATTGACACTACAATGCCAACAAAATCCCCCTTTGGAGTTTATGTCTAACTCAACCTCAATACAATATGTGAGGATGACTTAACAATCCAAATCTCTCCTCCTTTGAAATCAATGGAAAAGGGCCATACAAACACTAAAGTAAAATACCAATAATGTACTGGAAGAGAAGATTTCCCCCCCTATCCTACTCAACCCCATACTAATGCAACCCAAGAAATGTCTCTTAGAAGATAATCATGAAACACAAGGAAACTAGTTACCGAACATATCTTTGCCAATGACATGTCATCTCTAAACTGAACGTGCTCCCCCTAAGCATATAATCGGGTTGAAATCATACACTTTACCTGCTAAAGAAACTCATTTTCCTGCTCCAATGAGCCTCCTTCCCAAGTGCAAGAGACTACTTCTCATGACCATGACTCCAACTGACTTTGGACATGATATACAATAAATGACAAATGTTTCATAGAGCAAGTACATAGATTTGACAAGTACATAGGACTGACATATGACTCCTCTACACCTATCACCAACCATGACTTTATGGACCCAATTTTACATCATGCACCCAATGAAGTGGGGCTAATGACCAACCATACTAGACACCATGGGTCACTACATGAGAAAAGTGCCCAAAAGATGAAACAATGAAAGTACATGGATTTTACATATTGCACACAATGGTTCTCTCATCAATACATGTCAAAAATATAAAATATCGTGAGTACATGGAAACAATGAGCAATTATATATGCTCCATATAATAGTAGCAATGAAATACATGACATATCCATTAAACACAAGACCTCCATGTTCAATAACAACTCTCTCAATGTGTAGCAACAATATAGAAGCATTATCCAAACCATGTGCTAGTGCATGGCCACCCAACATCTTGGCCATCATCGGAGTCAACAATGAAGATCCTGCAATAAGATCATGAAGAACATTAGCAACCACCACCATGTTCCACATCTGCACCAATAATAAAATCATCTACTAGCAACAACATGGCAACATATCATAGATGTAGTAACAAATACATCATCATCATGACATTCTTTCTCCCTATGAGAGCAAAACCAAGTAGCAACATCCATCATATAAAAACATCATAAACAGCAACAAATACTTATCCTCGGCATAGGTGAGCAACATATCATTAATGAGGTATAAGCATTAAATCAGTGAGAAGAAACACATGCATACTCCATATATTAGCAACAATATATATTATCATCTCTCAACCACATGAGTACACAATATATCATCCATCAGCATTCATCAATAATATCATGAGAAACATAATCATCCTTCTCATATCTCATCTAGCTAACAATACATGAGCAGCAACGTGATACGTTTAGAATAGAAAACTTAAGCAATAATACACATATATTCTAGATGAGCCAACTCTAACACATCATCAACTCTCCATGGAAGCAAACATATGCATGACAATACATGAATATGATCTAGCAATGAAAAACACTAATAGCATGCCAAATTTTCCATGCAACCTTACTATCTCATCCAACATGCAATGTGTGGCACCAATAATAAAAATCATTTTGCATAATGAACACAATGCCAACACACTCCAAATCCATTTAGAAGCACAAATTCTCCCCCTGAATATGTGATCCCCCATCACACCTAGACAATGCATATAAAAATATTGCATGGTTGCCATCATAATTAGCCCCAATAGGAACGAAAACATATATATGCTCCAACTAAAAATAAACTAGAATATAAATAGAGCAAATAACTGGAAATAACACTTCAAACCTCGAGGACTACCCCTAAAAACATGCATCTTAAACAATATGTAGATTTATCTTTTCATACTCCCATATGGCTACACAAATAATAATTTGCATGCAACTCAACCATATTCTCCCCCTATGATGCAAGCCTCAATTTTTGTGGAAGATCCTTGTTGCTCTTTTTTCCTCCAAACCTTCATGTGTTGATCCTTCTTCTTCTTATGTGGTTGCCTTTGCATATTTTCCTCTCTCTGGTTGGATCTCCTAAAATATATGGGAAGCTTCCACTCCCTAGACTTATGGACAATATTATCACATATAAAACATCTAATGTGACCAAGGAATAAGGGAATGAGTTGATGTGTTCTATTGAATTGATTTTCATTCCTTGTGTGTGCCCTGAATTCAATATCCTTTACATGTGTGACTTCTCCTTTGGCTGCTATTTTTTATGAGAGAGACTAATCTCTCCATTTTAACAACTTGTTGCTATGTGTCCATGAACTCCATAATTAAAACACTTCCCTATTCTATTCTTATTCTTGCGCCTTCTTCATGTTTTATGATGCTTCATGCATGGCTCATGGATCTCATTATTTTTGCTACAATTAGGTGCTCCAACATTTTTAGATTTGTTTGTTGATGCTTGAGCACTATTTTTGAATCTCTCCAATTCTTCTCTTGCAAAAATTGCTTCACCCTTCAATTTCTAGAATTTATTCTCCAACTCTTTATTTTCATCCATGAGCCTTTGAATCTCTACTTCTAGTTCCATGCTCTTCGGATTGCTCATCATTTTTGCAACTAATGCTCGATCTATCACTGTAATCACTAGTTCCTTCATCTTCTTGTGAGGAGGATTGATTATTTTCTACAATAAAAGTATAATCCTTTGCATTTTTCTCTATTTCTGAGAAATGAAAGTTTCCTCCAAGATACAAATTCTCCCAACCATCGCACATATCTTTGGTAGTATCGCAATGCTTCCCATGCATGCTATCATATTTTTAAATGTTATTCAAAATAATCCTTTTAGCTAAATCATTATATTTATATTTAACTCCATATTCAACTAATAGAAAAACATCTACATCAATGGACAAAAAATATGATTCCAAATTCGCTCTCCAAATTGTAATTTTACCTTTGTGAAGTATTGGGATTTCTTTCCAGTCCATTTCCGAAAATTTGCAAAAATTCTGCCAAAATCTCCAAGATCTACTCTCTAGTGATCAAGTTGCGCACAAGAGCCTTGCTCCAATACCAATTGTTGGAAACTAGATCACTACTAGGGGGGGTGAATTAGTAGTAAGAGCACATATAAACGCTTTCTCCAATAAATTAATATTTTACCATGCATAAACTGAATCACATAAGCAAATATTAGAGCATAAAACATAAACCAGAAACCATGAAAACAATCACACAATGGACATATATATTTATGGTGGAAAACCCTTCCCTAGGAAAAAACCACCCTGTTGTTTTTGCGTTTTTAAATTCTTTTATTAATTATTGAACAAATTATACATGGATCAAATCACTCCTATGAGCCGTAAAACTCAACTTATTTCATAGTATATTGACTCTTTTAGACAGGAAATTGTTTCTCTCTCAGATCTACAAACTGCAATCCGTTGAAGGCCGCCACAATCAACAATCCTCATCCGATTACTCCTGAACTAACAACCGAATCTATAGGCTCTGATTTGTTGGTACTATCATGACCAATGAGTCTCACCTAATTTCTACCAAACTTTCAAACCACCATTGGATGGATAAAACTCTTCCTTCTACTGAATCTGCCAAGCATTATATAATCAAAGCCTCCATGCCTTCACTTCCTCCATGCAATCCTTGTTTCATATATTTTCATACTAGACTCCTAGAACTTTCTCAACATGAGCACTACAGCAACATAGCATCAAAGCTCAATCAATATTTGCAGCACTAGCTACCATAAAAAAATCCACACAAAATCTTCACATCAGTTGGAAAACAATATCCTCAAACTCTACTCAAATCCACACATCAACGTTGAATTCAGCTCACTTCTAATACAACTACAAACTATTTTAGAAATTCTGCACAATAAAAATCACGGAGTTTACAGGGTCTTCTCCACACACATTCACTCCATCAACACCACTAGAAAATCAACCATACTCACAATCAGCCTTCTCCAATAAGTAGATGAACTCAAGTGCTTAACTCAATAATTACTCAGAAAAGTTGAGCATCACAACTCTGTTCATATGCTAGATTAGATTTGGATTCATCTCATTGAATCAATCAACCGCTAAATCCATTACCAATTTTGATATTTTCAACTTTAATCATCTTATAGAGGTCCCACTAACTTTTCTAACCATGAACCAAAAATTTCCAATGAAGGATGTTGCCAAAACACATAAATTTGCTCAACAACGTGAGGAATATGGAGCATTTTTTGTGAAAACACCATAGTCTCTCCCTTATCACTATCATCCATGTGACTTTACCATATTGGAGCTATAACCACTCCCTTGGGCCTACCTCCATGCGACTTTAGCATCTCATCCACTCCCTTGACTCAGGCATGCATGCAACTGGGGCTAAAACTCGATAAAATCATAAGGCTTTCATCCCAGAACCTCTACCACCTATGAGACCATCTTCATAAACATCTAAACATTCCTCCAAGCCTATGAAACTTATGAAATAGGCTAAGAACAAGTCTATGACATTCTAGACTTATTCTGCCAACTTTAGGACCAATACCAACACCTCCATCTCCTCAACCAGCAACCAAAACATCTCTGACACCTGCAGCACCAGCATCATCAACACCTATAGCAGAAGCATCACATCCAATTGCCTCCAACACCGGTAGAAGCACCTCCAAAAAAAACAACATCTCACTCATGTAGCAGCATATGAAATGTTTCCAATACATGTAAATACATATTCAACACCTGCAGCAGTAGAATATCCAATCAACACAACATGAGTAGCTCTCCAACCTCCTATAGTAGTAGAACCTTCAATCAAAACAAATCCATCTCTACTCAGCCTCCAAAATTATCACTCCACTAGTTCATGTCATAATCATGTTGACATCAATCCCAACTAACAATACCATCACCAATCATCCAACACTAATACCCATCACACATGCTTATGACCAGCGACATCACCAACCTGTTGAAATCAATGCCAACATATGCATATGTATATGTATATGTATATGTATGTATTTGTTGATACCAAATTTTGATCCTTTACCTTTGTGATATGCCAAAAACTCTTACTTCCCTTTTTCTTGCTTGGTTATCTCTTTCTTTGACCATCAGTGACCTATTATATCCATGTTTAACATTGTTGTGATCGAAAAGGGAGGACCACAAAGCTTAACATTTTTTTTTTGTATATATGCATCACACACACTTTCACAGTATATATGCCATTAATATTGAAAAATAAGTTATCATGATGATAGTTTTTTTTGTATTGACTCCTCCATGCCAAAGGTTTCCATTTGAATTATATAATCATTGTAAAAATTTGGAGTTTGATATCAAGTAACACCCAAGGTTGCAAGTGCAATTGTCGTATTTATGCTTTCATGGTTAAGCTTATGTTAAATATGCTCTAATATGTCTTTCACGTCGAAACATTTTGGTTGGCCTATATATTCAGGGATATGATATTATATACATTGAAATAGCACATATCATATACGATATTAATAAAACTCAGTGCATTGTTATATTGTCAACCCTTATGTTGCAATCTTATTGTTATGAGTAAAGTATTATATGGTTCTTTAAATGGTATGGTGTTTTAAATGTGGGACCATTTATGCTAAATTGGATTTGGATTGTGATATGTCATGAGGATGTAATGTGGTTCAAATGATGTGTCTTTAGGTTGTTGTTTCCACTTGGAAGTTGACATATGTATGCATAGAATCGAAGTTGCAATTGCTTGGTGATATCATATAACCCGCATCTAGTAGTTAATGAAACATGTCCTTGGGGAGCACTATCCATTAGGAATAATTAATACTTTTCTCTGGAAACCCTATAATACATTTCCACTATATTTTCAATTTATTGTTCATTTGTGAGGGCATTGTTTGTTTTACACCTCATCCTGGAAATTATGTTTTACCATTGGTTTTTACTGAGAACAGACACTTGTGTAAGCTATATTGTTGGCTCAATAAAGTGTCATGGAAATACTACTTCTAATTTGTCGTTTGACAGGTAAGCATATGTAAGTTGTACAAATTCATTTGCTTTGATGGTTGATGTTTTACTTACTTTCTTATCTCCTTTCATGAATTATTCAATTACATAGCCACCATCCAATTCTTTTGTTATTCCATTTACATGTGAATCCTAGATGCACTCTACCTCTTCATGTATTTTATTTATTACTCTTCCTTCCATCCATTCCTCATTAAAAAACAAAAAAAAAGGTTGAAGCCTAGTTCAAAACCATTCTCATGCATCCTTCATTTGAAACCTAGTTGGGTTATTACAAAAACCCTAGCCTGCTAACACAAATTCTATACTTTGTAAAAAAAATCAAAATTTATTCATGCATTTCCATTATATAATAGGGTTTCTAACCCATACCCTTTAGTTTGCTCTGGTACAAAATTTTATGTAATTTTTCCTTGCAAAAAATAAAAATGGAAAAACCCTGGTTAGAACTATGAAATTACTTAACATCGCTATTCAAAAGCCATGTTGATTCTAGCCTTTGTTCAGCCCATTCCACATATCCATATTTCCTGCTATAATTTACTAAAGTTATGTGTAAATGCTCCAATAATTTTTAAAACCTCTTGCGCAATACAATTCTTTATATTAGGGTTATTCTTTCATATGAATACAATTTTTAAAAAACTCCTATTCGATGAAGTTTTCTCTCGAATAGCTAAAGAGCATTTATGATATTACAGAATAAAAATGAAAATAAAAGGCTAAACAAGGGTTTAATTTGTTGTTTCTTGTTCTTCAAAATCCTTCCTTTTACCCGATTTGATAAATCCTAACTTATCATTTAAAAGGGAACAATTTGAAATTGATTTGTGCCTTTGTTTAATCTCCCTCATTTGATCTTCTTTTGTTTGACCCTGCAAGTATGTGAAATAATTGACTTTAGAATAACATTTGATTTGCAACCATTTTTAATGAGAAATGAGTTTTTTTTTGCTTCCTATTAATGGTTTTAGTAATGTTTTGGCTATCACAGAAATGGATCCTAACTCACAAGGATCAAGAAGGGGTAGAGGAAGAAGAAATAGGCCATTAGGCTGGTGGGATTTTGGTAGGAACAAAAGAATTCAATTTTCTATCAATTTTAATATTGAATGATGAATTCCATCAACTTTCCACTACTAGTCATCTTAATTTACAGTCCCCTAATGTGTCATGCATTCCTCCAATTTATCCAAACAACTCATCTCCCTCACTTCACCCTCATCCTAACATTTAGGATATTATAGAATTTGTGCATATTATCCCACTTGTAAATGAAAATAATGGTTGGGGCCCTGTCCCAAATCCACCTAAACATGATTCTAGTGCCTGGGGAAACTTTGCAAATATCCCTGATACTATTTCTATCTCACATTCCACCATTGATAATGCTCCCCCTCTATAAATAAATCAAGTTATCCATCCACATTCTAGAGCTACCTCCGCACCTACTTTTACTAGTCGCACCCATCAAAACTCTCCAATTCCTTCAAGTCATTTACTCCTATCTCTTGTTGATACATCATCTACATAAGATCTTGAACAGAATCCTTCAACAGGTTCTAGACTTGATTTTGTTGTCACTCTTCCATAGATCACTCAAGATCAACCAAAAAGTGAGAAGGAGAAACTCATTTTTTCTTTAGAGAAATTTTTAACAGAGACTAAACATAATACCTCTCCTTTTGGTTATAGGTTCTGATATATGTTGATGCTCATTTGTGATAGGGATTCCCTGAAAATTGTCAATGTTCTAATAGTCATGATATTTTTTGACTTGCACCTTGATTGGTTATTTTGAATTATCTCATTAAAAAGGAATCTTGCAATGTTTTGTTTGACATTTAGTTTGCTAAAAAGAATATATTCTCACAATTTTGGACATAATATTAAATTAGCCTTTATGATATCATGAGTATGAGTTTCAATTAAATGGCTAATCTCTTTCACATGATGCACACTTATTTTATAAAATTTGATGATTATGCATTGTTATATGATTAACATATGATGGATATGGGTCATCCCCCTTTCTGTGTCATCCCCTAATTTTTAGGATCCCACCTATTAGTCTCACCTTCAATTAGTTAAGCTTGATTTGCTAATTAAACACATCAATTATGTAACTTCTTGGAAACTCAAAGCTATAAGCTCAAGCATACGAAGGGGAGAGGGATATTTTGGCTATGCCACAAGTGGGCTTATTTTAAGTAGCAGCAACGACGGAGATTTATAATACTTCTTATTTTCAAAGTAACGTGCCTCTTTGAGGTTGTTGTAGCAAGATTTGTTTTATTTAGTCATTCTATTTATTAGAATTTGACCACACAGTGGTGAAAACGAGGTCATTTGTCAAAGAAGTTTCCTTAAGCATATTTTAATATGTCGATTTTATGGATCCCTTATATGAAAATTATTTTTTATGATATCAATGAAGAATCATTTGTTTTTCTTACCATCATGTTCCATAATAATTTTTCTTACATTTTACTTTTACATTTTACTTTTCCTTGACAGTAGCCATTTGTATATTATATATTTCAATTTTATTTTTTGAGAAGTATGTATTTAATGGGAAACAATTATTTTATTTTGTATATGTTGATATTGAATATCTATTTGTGAGTTTCATTTACATACTTTTAATGATTATTATTCATTTAATGACGTACTTGTTGAAAATATTGTGAAATTTTAGATTTGAGTTTTATTTTTATTTTCATTTTTTATTATGATACTTTGAATTTGTATCCTATTCTCTTGGCTTGTAAATTGGGTTATGTTCCCATATCCATGGCCTAGATAGCCTAAATATTCAAGGGTTGTTGTGAATCTTTCACCAAAAAAATCATCATCTTTTCTGGCAACGATACTGGAGAACGAATGATTTGATTCCTGAGTTTTTTGGTTGTCTTGAGTGTGTTAAATTTTCTTTATTTGTTCCTTAATTTTATTTGTTGTTTATATTGTTATTTCAAATTATTTCCCAACCATAATGACTAGAGTTCAGCCCTTCAGACCAAGCACTGACCAGGATGCTATATCTTTGTCACTGTTATCCACAGCTAAGGCAACAACAACAAAATATTTCAACGAAGGTCAGTTATTCGCCTTTACTGCTCTGTTATTAAGATATATTTATGAAAGCTTATCATTTCTTGAACATGTAGATTGAACTTTAGAATTCTAAATGACTCAAATTGTTCAACTTAATCCTTTCCCTTCTAATTAGATTAGTATTGTCACTAGTCTTTTTAGTCTTGCTATTGAAACTACCAAAAATCGTTAGGAACTTGAAAGATCTTGGACCGTTATCTCATGTGATAATGTAATTATTGAATAACAATGATTAAAGTGTCTAATAAGAGTTGAGCCTCCTGATTAATAGATGCACACTCCTTCTTTCTATTTTTGATATTCTCATCATAATGTTGAAACCCCTCAATAATCTAGATCTACTCATTAGTCATTCAAAACCCCTTGCCAATATCATAGGTTAAGAGGAAGGTATCTTGAATTCGACTCAATATCAATTATTAGAGGTAGAAGTGTTGGCTTGAGGGGGCTTGGACCCAGGTTCGGAGTTAGTTGTGCTAACCAATAAAAACCTACACTATCGGCCCTTTCGGCAACAACCTGCATAGTACAGGCTTCAATCCCACCGAAGATAGTATTGGGGGATGCTAGAACTAGGTTTCTACATCCAGAGGGCTATGTGATGTGTTTCTATAAAACTTAGGTCTTTATCTTGACCTTTTCAAACCCTAACCCTTGAAACCCATAACTTACATTAAATAACAATTAACATAGTTATGTACTTCGTTGATTATGATAAACGTGCATAACATCATATAAATAAACAGATCTATGTCTTTGCGAATCTATTAAGTACTTTTCCTGATTAAATGCATTCAACAGTTCATAATTATAGCAACTTTAAAAATAAACAGAAATACACAAATACATAGATATCACTTCAAAATATGCCTTTATTATGCTTAGATTTTCAGATATAAACTTGTTCCAACCCTACGCACAGCTACAGGGGCCCGCGCACTCGGCTGCAGACTTACCAAGGTCTCCACGCACATAGCTATTAGAGCCTTCCCCTTTGCCTAAGTACAAAATAGATAGATTCATACTCAACTTGTGTACTTATCTACTTATCTATTATCTTATGACTCTTCTATGACTTCCTTTTATACTCCTCTTCATTAAAATACCATGGTCCGCAAACCATGGGCAGGTTTCAAAACAGCTTTATTTTTATAAAAAATGGGGCTTTGACCTTCCTAAAGCCCCTTTGACTCCTGTTACACAAAAATATCATCACCATGATTATTTGCAGTCAGTATGGGTCTATCATCACTTATACTAGCCTCCTAAGCAAGTCTCAGACCTTAGCTCTTCATGTCAAGCTTTGCAAATGAGAGAAAGACATTGAAAATCAATATTGCTCTAGTTCCGCACTTTCTCTCACTTTTTCCTGCGGGCCCGCACCCTTTGTTCATATTACCTGCGTATCTGCATGCCCTGTGTGTAAAGGGGTGGGTGCGTACCCCTGTAAAAGTCAAAAAGGCGCAAGTTTATCCTAAAAAACTCACTTTTGGGTTAATTCTAGATGTTTCTAGA
>APFE030363470.1:132192-184136 GCA_000404065.3 Pinus taeda | reverse complement strand
CAGAGCTTAGAAGCGTAGAAGCCTCAGATCACCTTGGTTTTTACTAGCCTTCTTATGAGTCTGACCATTTGCAAAATCAACCTTTGTTGAGGAATCCATCTTGTGTTTTCTCTTTGCAAAACTTCGAAAAGCTTTTGTTAAAAGTTTGGATTTCACTTTTACAAAAAAGAACAAAAATTACTTGTTTTTGACTGATTTGTGATTCTGGACAAGTTAGTCCTTGGTTTGCTTATCTCCAAGTAAAACATCCTTAAAAAGATAAAACATCTTGTAAGCTTTTACTTCAAGTAGTTTTTTATAGTTTGTAGATCTTAAGATTTGCTTTATTCATAGTTTTCTCAAGATTTTCTTTAGTAAAAGTTTTGAGTGTTTTTATAAAAATACAAAAATCTCTTTTGAAAAAGTTTGTTTTGGTAGCATTTGAGTGTTTGAATGAAAAGGGAAATTCTTGTGAAAATAACTAGTTGTCTCATTTTGAGTGCATTGGAACAAAAAATCTTCTTTTAATTTGTTTGTTAAGAAAGTTTTGTGTTTACATGCATTTGCATTCTCAAACTCTTTCCTAGCTAGAAGTTCAATGAAGAGAAAAGATTGTTTAATCATCTTAAGTGCATCTTTTTAGTGATTTTGAGTCGAGTCTTCACACCATGAGTTTCATCTCTGCACCTCTTGACTTAATCAAAAACCAATAAAAATAACGCTTAAAGTAAAATTAATCTAGAAATCTTTTTATTTCTAGGGCTCTATTACACCAACATAGCTTAGGCTAGTGTCTTGGGGCAGGGAGTACTTAACTCTCCAAGATGGTAAAACAAAAAAGTAGTTGTATCTTGCAGTAGGAGAGAAATTCAATTGTTGCATCTATGCTCTAGGAAAGCTCCTCTTAAAGGAGAAGCACGAGATCGTGTCCGAACCAGTGTGGGAATCAATCCTTCCTCATTGGGAACGACGCCAGATATTCATGTATTAAAAATGGTAAACCTCAGATTAACCATTGTCGAGGAGCCTGGGGTCACTTGTTGGTAAACCTTGGATTATGTCAAGGAGCCTTCAAGGGGATTGAGCTTGCTACTCTTCCCTTGCGTGCGTATCGGATCGTAGACTGTTCCCCCAGGTTTATTTGTTTCCGTTGGTAACCATATTGACCATATTCTATAGGATTCTTCCTAAGGTGATGGTGGCGAGAAGATCCCACTGTACCTGGAGCAGACATCGGCTAGACTCACTTGGATTTTCTGGGGGGTTCTCTTCACTCGAGACGGTTAAGTGGAGAAACTTGTGCCAGTCTATTCATTAAGTAAGTTGTCGGGGTAACTGTTCCAACCACCATTTCTGTATTGAATTCTGCGACGTTGGATTTCATCACCAACTAGTGTCTTCGGTACGGAAAGTTACTGTTTGTGTGTGGTTTGACTCCTAGATTTGATAGTGCGTGTTAATTTGATTGTTTTTACTTTTAGAGACCATAGGTGTGCTTTGTGAATTTTAATTGTTAGGTGTGAATTGTTAATTTTAGTTTTAAATTGTTAATAAAATTCACTGAAGTTGAATATAATGGCATATGTTCTGGAATTTACCAACCTAGGAACTCCTCTTAATGAGGATCTTAGTACTTTTCCTTTCTTTGGAAATGATGGTCCTCCTTATATGGATACTTTGTCATTACCTGGATTTACAATAGGTTTATCGATATGGTTATTTTCGACTTCGTTGGCCCCAAATACTTCAATTGTTCCACCTCAACCGAATGCTTCACCTCAACAAATTTCACCATCTCAATATCACCAACCTTTTGTTGACCCTTTACCTTCTTCGCCTAATTTTTCTTCCTCCATGTCTTCCTCTTCGCTTGGTAAAAGTCTTGACGCTAGTAACCAAGTGGCTAAGAAGAAGAAGAAAGGGAAGAAGAAGAAGAAGCAAGATAAGAAAGAAGTCAACCAACCAACCACGACTGTAACTGTTAGTTGTGTTGAGGAAACCTCCAACATGCATCATAAACCAAAATACCCTTGCAGGCTTTGTAAGGGTGACCACTTCCTTATCAATTGTCCTGGTATTTCAAAGGTCTTGGAAGTATGGTCAGAAAAATCTCATCAACTGTCCATTGATCCATCAACCAGTGATAGTCAGGTTCCTGGGAAAAAGGGTAAAGTTAGGTTTCCTTGTAAGTTATGCAAAGGGAGTCATCAAACTCACATTTGCCCTCACATAGATGAAGCCTCAAAATTGTTGGAAAACCTTACTATTCCACAGCAAGAATTTCCAACTGGTTACCGTAAACTTTCTCCCAACCTTCTTGTGTCAAGCTCGTTAAACAATGAATCAAAGTTTTTAGAGCATAGTTCCTTGTCTTGTGTCAAGCTCGTTAAAAAATGAATCAAGGATTTTAGAGCATAGTTCCTTATCTTGTGTCAAGCTCGTTAAATAATGAATCAAGGTTTTTAAAGTATAGTTCCTTGTTAGGTAGATTGTAGAGTGTAGTTATGAGCATAGTTCCTTATCTTGTGTCAAGCTCATTTAAAAAATGAAACAAGGGTTTTGAGGATAGTTCTTTTCCTGTGTCAACCTCACTAAAAAATGAAACAACTCCCATGAGTCTTTCCAAGATTTCAAAAGTAAACCTTCATTTCATCCACTTGGTTGAATGCAATGCAGCTTGGGGGGCATGTACCTCGATTTGCGTCATTATGCTGGGGGCATGCGAACTTATAACAAGCATAGTTTTTCGTTTCAAGCTTGCGTAAACATGAAACTGAATTCGAGCATAGTTCTTTTCCTGTGTCACGCTCGTTAAAAAATGAAACAAATCCTCCTCTAATTGAGTCGACAGTTTGACTAGACCTCATAGATGTTAAGTTGTATTTTTAGGTTAGTTATTTCAGTTTTTTGGATAATTTTCTTGCAGTTTCAGGTCAAGTCTTTCAAATTATCTCGTAACTAAACCTTCATTTCATCCAACTGGTTGAATGAAATGAAGCTGGGGGGCATGCGCTCTAGCAGTTATGCTTAGGGGGCATCAAGCACAGTTTTCTCTCTGTTTCAAGCTTGTGTAAAAATGAAACTACTCTGAAGCATAGTTTTTCTTTGTTTCAAGCTTCTGTAAAAATGAAACCTATCTCGAGTCAATTTCGATTATTTTCAAGACTCATTAAAATCATGAAAATCCCGAGATTATTTTTCTATATTTCATTCTCGTAAAACAAATCAAAATTCCAAGTTCGTTCCGTCTTTTCCTGCTCGTAAATTAAATTGAAAGTCGGCCACATGAGTACATTTTTATCATTTTTTCAAACTCATTAAAACTTACGAAAAAGTGAAACCTTAGGGTCACCTTTAATCTCTTTTCTGACTCCTAAAACATGAAAAGATTGCCGAGTTTTTCTTTTAAGCTTGTTAAAACGGAACTAAAAAGACGGTCTATTTAAAGCTCTTTTCCGACCGTAAAAACATAAAAAGATTGCCGGATTTTTGTCATTTCAAATTCGATATTAGTTATAAAACGACGTGTCCTTGATTTCTTTTTTACTTTTTCGGATCAAATACACTAATTACGAAAAGTGATGATGATGATGATGGTGGTTAACGTCCACTGAGACCAAATTGGTCTATCGGACCTATAATTTCTTAATTTCTAATTGTCTGACTCCTTGTCTTTATTGGCGAGATTGGTGGTGTAGCTTTCTTTTTCTTCTCTATGGTCTTCCAACTTCCTTTATCTTGCATCTCCTTCATCTCTTCTGGTTCTCGGGACATTGGTGTCTTAGCTTCGCGATCTATTGTGTTCGTCCTTTTGGAGATAGTTGGAGAATGCGCGTTATTTGGAACCTCATCATTGTCGATGCTTGAGGGGTTGTTGAATTCACCTTTTTGTTGTTGGGCGGGGCTTTCCCCCTGCTTCTCTTGAGAGTTGTTTCTATCTTGCCCGATTTCTTGTAATTCAAAGTTTTCTGGAGAGTATTCTTCTTGCATGACAGTGTAGTGTTCTTTTTGTGCTCCTTCCCACCATGTAGATCTGTGGTGAGTTTTTCTAGCAAAATTTTTCTCGGAGGCTTTTGGGCAATTTTTGGCTAGGTGGCCTGTCTCAAAGCAAGATCGACATCTGAAGAGGACACTTTCATAATCGAGTTTCTGGTTCCACACATAGTCTTTACTTGTTAGGTGTATTTCCGCTGGGAATCCGGCGCTGAAGTCCATTTCCACACAGATGCGTGCATATGTGGTTCTGGCATATTCCTCTGTTTCTGGGCACCTGTAGTAAAATTTTCCAATTGCATTTCCAATGGCTTCTAGTGAAGAGAAATTCCATAGATGCAAGGGTAGATTTGGCAATCTCACCCAAACTGGTGCTGAGGTTATGACTGTTGTTGAGGGATCGAAAGATGGGTTCCATGGCCTCATGAATAGGCCTGATTTATCCCAAAACCAAGGGCCAGAATCTAGAATACATTGTTTGCTTTCCCGGTTTTCAAAGTCTACTATAAAGAAACCCCTAGCACAGGGGTAGATATTAATTGCATCAGAAATTAGAGGCTTCCATACCTCTATGATCCAACTATGGAGCGTTGTGAGCCGCGGCCAGAAACCATTGAATCAGCATATTAGGGCACTCTCAAAGAACTTCAAAGCCTCATCAAGTGAAGCCTGGACCACCTCGACAGTGGGAGCTGGGGCTTCACTGACTATATGGGCAGGAGCTTGCCCCCCAGAGGCGGACGGAGAGCCAACAGCTATTTTCGCGAAACTGGGAGCCATCTAGAGAATGTTCTCCTTAGTAAACGTATTGATCTGCGCCTTCACCGAGTTCAGAACCGAAGATCGCAGAAACAGTTAGATCCACAGAGCGAAAGGATGCCGCAGATCTGCGAAGATACCGCAGAGCGAAGATACCGTAGAGCAAAAATCATACGTTGGCCACCTCAATTCACCGTGTAAGAAATGAGGTATTTAGATATTAGATATCTGCGCCTTCACCGAGTTCAGAATCGAAGATCGCAGAGCGAAAAGATGCCGCAGATCTGCGAAGATACCGCAGAGCGAAGAGCGATATACCGAGTTCAAATATCTGAGACGAGCGAGAGTTTATGAGACTGTTTATAACCGGAGCCGGGCGAGAGTTTATATATGTCACCGAGTTTATATATGCGCCTTCCAGAATTGAACCGAGTTCTTCGCAGATCTGCGCCTTCACCGAGTTCAGAATCGAAGATCGCAGAGCGAAAAGATGTCGCAGATCTGCGAAGATACCGCAGAGCGAAGAGCGATATACCGAGTTCAAATAATTAAGAATGCCGCAGATCTGAGTAGATAACGGATCGGCGAACTGCAGAAGAATTGTTTACGCCCAGATCGGCGAACTGCAGAAGAAAACCGAAGCCGCAGAAGAAATTGGAACATGTGTATTCCTTGGTCGTAAAAGATCAAGCGGTTATCTCAAGTATTATTTTATACTTTTTCAGGCTTGGGAGACACAAATTTACGAAAAAGTCAACCCTGGAGTCTTCTTAAGTTTTTTTAGACTCTGTAAAAATGAAAAACGCTGAGTTTCTCCTATACTGGACTCGTTAAATTTCGACAGTAAAGGACCTGTTCAATTACAAACAGGAACGGACCACTCCTTCTTAAGGTTTGAATTTAAACTAAGTTGGACTCACCCGAAGGGTGAGCTTATAATCAAGCATATGTTATCCTCCTCAAGCTTGTAAAAAATAAAGAGGTACTTGCCAGAAATGGTGGGGGAAAAGAGAGAAAAGTAAGTCTGTTTGTCACACTTTATAACCACTCTTAAACACGACACTTTCATTCACCTGGGTTGGGAAATCCTTTACCTAACAGTTGATCAAACCATGTTGAAAGTCTTCAGCCAGTTTCTGGGTATTAACTTTGGGTCAATTCTCACCAAACCATCTGTCGTGTTGTTATGTGTTCAAGAGGTCAGTGCAAATAAGCCATTCATCTGCAAAATGTCTGTCATCCATCTTGACCATCCCTGAGTCAGTCCTTGCAACTAAATTTCTTCAGCTTGATCTATGATTTCGTGTTGTGGGCTTGCCTACGACGGATCGCTTTCTATCGCCTTCAACTCATTATCTAGAAAGATGATCTAGGAATCATTAGTACCTTGAGATCTGCATACCTCAATGGAAGGTTTCTCGCCTTTGACGAAAGTTTACATCATTGACTTTCAATCAAGGGATTCCATGACATGTTCGACATCAACATATCTTATCACATCTCATGGATTGTACAGGGTACTTTGAGAACCATTGTCATTATTGGTGGTTTCTCTCACGCTTGTTAACAGTTTACATCATTGACTGGTAATCAAGCGGTTTCTACCATGTTCGACTTCAACACATTCAATCACATGGATAGAATCGTACTATTTCGGGACGTAGAAATGAAGACCGTGGATCTAGTTTCCACCATCCAGGTTGCGAGTAATTTTGTATTCATTATACTATGGACTATTCATAAACAGATGGCTGCATCCATACTGTGTCCACATGTGTCTGTACTTATGATGTGTTACGAGATCATTCCTATATCAGAGCAGTAGTTAGTATTTTAGTCAGTTTTTAGTCCCTTAGTCAGTTTTTATCTGAGCATGGGAATGCTTACCTCAGCGATGATATGATCTCATATATATATTTTGCATTGGATGTTTTTACAGGTTCCAACCGGGCTCTCTGCAAGATGATCCTCGAAATGATAAAGCACTTCCTCTTCCTATATGATAAATGAAAAAATCCTCATATACTACAGACTTCGCACTTTAGGGGGAAATCTGTTACACAAAAATATTTTCACCTTGATTATTTGCAGTTGGTATGGGTCTATGATCACCTATGCCAGCTTCCTAAGCAAGTCTCAAACCTCAGCTCTTCAAAAAAAGCTTTAGAAACGAGAGAAAGACATCAAAAAAGCAATGTAACTCTGCTTCTGCACTTTCTCTCACTTTTTCCTGTGGGCCCACACCTTTTGTTCAGGATATCTACGTACTTATATGCTCTGTATGTAAAAGGGAGGGTGCGTACCCCTGTGAAAGTCAAAAGGCGCAATTTTTATCTTAAAAAACTCATTTTGGGTTAATTCTAGAGTTTTCTAGAAGGATTTGTTACGTGGATTGCTCGCTCCAAGTGGTTCATGCATCCCATAAGAGGAGGAACTAATCTCTTGTTGGGAGGAGATATCCCTTTGAAGGAGGATTCTATCCCTTTGAAAGAGGACCTGGTAACTGATCTCCATTGCACTATAAATTGAGGCATTGGGTCAGTGGCTAGAGAGGTTAGAAGCTGAACTTTTGAGGGTAAATGCTAGTGAAATCAAGACTTCCTATTTGAGCTTAAGAGGAGAGATCACATACCTTTTTGGCTTCATTGGGGAGTGAGTGAAGCTTGTCAAAGTAGAGGAGACTTCTTGTTGGACCCTGGAAGGAGCTTGTACAGCGTCAAGGCAAAGGTTGTAAGGTTCTTCTCCTTTTGAATTAATACAATCAAGCTCATTTTTCTCAACAAGTATCTCATGTTATTTGTTTCATGGACTCCTTGACTTTCATGTTGAATATGTTTTATAATACTGGATATTCAGGTGTTATTTAATCGTTTGCCTTGTTTGTGCTTGCAGGTTTGTGACAAAAGAACTTACTTGGATCAAAGGAGCGAAGGCATCTCCAAACTTGCGTTGGACATGAGGTAGGCCTTAAAACACACTTGTTTCCCATTACTTATAAAGCACATTTAGAGAAAGATAGTGTCTGGTTGGTTTGTTTGTCATTATGTCTTCTTTAGATTCTAGGAAGGTCTATCTTGTCCGCAATATCGACTCATTCCACGTGACAGTACCCATTCTTAGATCATTCAGAGAAAGGAAACAACCATTCAGGTATCAAGGATATGTTGTTGCTATGAGTATTATGATTCACATCAAACCATCCACATTCAAAGAAGAAGTAAAATAACAAGTTTGGAAGGATGCTATGGCTGAAGAATATGAATCAATTATGAAAAATAATGTATGGTATATTGTAGCTAGGCCAAAAGGGAAGTTTGTTGTGACTTCAAAATGGCTATTCAAAATCAAATAAGGAATTGGTGGAAGCATTGACAAATATAAAGCAAGGTTTGTAGCTCGAGGCTTCTCTCAAAAAGAGGGAGAAGATTATGATGAGATATTTTCTCCCATAGATCAATATACAACCATCCATTCTATAGTTTCCCTTGTTACGAGTCAGGGATGGACCCTTCATCAGATGGATGTAAAGACCACATTCCTTGATGGCATGTTACAGGAAGAGGTATATGTTGAAAAACCATAGGGATTCGAAGTGGAAGATCAAATAACACATGTTTGGAGGTTGAATAAGGCATTATATGGTTTGAATTAAGCTCCTCGAGTTTGGTATGCACATATTGACAATTACTTAGTGAAGTTGGGATTCACAAGAAGCAATGTTGATCCCAACCTCTACTTCAAGGTAGTCCAAGATATGCCATTGATTTTGGTCTTATATGTTGACGATCTATTCTTGATAGGTAGTGAGCCTCTAATGATTGAATGTAAGAGGAAGCTAGCAATTGAATTTGAGATGAAAGACCTTGGTCTCATGCACTAATTTTTGGGCCTTGAGGTGTGGCAAAAGCCTAGTGAGATTTTGCTTTCACAAGTAAAATACATTGTAAAGTTACTGGAAATATTTGGAATAAATGAGTGTAAATCCATGGTTATGCTGATGGAAATGAACTTCAAGAAGTTATGTGGAGATGTTGTAGAACTAGACTTACAAAATTCATCCTAGTATAGACAATTGATTGGGGCTTTGATGTTCCTTGTGAACACCCATCCATACATATGCTATGCAGTAAACACATTGATTTGATTCATGTCTGAGCCCCACATCACACATTGGATAGCTTCCAGATACATACTCATATATTTGCATGGGTCAATCAAACTTGGCCTGAAATATTCTACAAGAAATGTTAAACTTCATGGATATACTGATGTTGATCAGGCTGAAAATGTTATTGACAGGAAAAGTAGTTTTGGATGTTGTTTTAGTCTTGGATATACCATGATATCCTAGATGATTAGGAAAAAAAATTTTGTAACATTAAGCACCACCAAAGCATAATACACTGGTGCTAGCATGGCTAGCTGCGAAGAAGTTTAGTTGATAAATCTCTTTGGAGAGTTATTTGAGTAGGTCCTAGATAATACAATGATATACTACAATGATAAGAGTGGAATCCATTTGGAAAATAATCATGTGTTCCATGACAAGTCAAAGTGTATTGAAATTCGATATCACTTTATTCAAGACATGGTGCAGAGAGGAGTTGTCAGGATCCATCACATATCAACAGAAGAACATATTGAAGATATTCCCACAAAGGCATTACCAAAGAGAAATTTCTTGGTCTTCAAAGAGAAGTTTGGACTGATGGATGTATCCCCTTCAAATGAGGGCCAATGTTGATCGAGGACACTGATCCAAATCTTCCTACCCTGTTTGAGATCTCAGGGTGAGGAATCGAGATGGAGGGCTCCTAGGGTTGAGGGAAATATTGAAAATAGGGAATTACCCCTATCTATTACCCATAGGGTTGGAGTATTAGCTCACCCTATCTTGGTCTTTGTAGACTATACCCCAGTTTACATTATACCCATAAGTCGGGCTTGTTGGAAGTACTGCACCTTGTCTAGCCAACTAGATGAGTGTACTTGGGGGTGTACAACCTAAGGATATTATGATGCAGGTGTTCTACCACATGACTATTCTAGGTCATTGAAGGGAATATCAGTAGGCAATAGGATGGTTTGAGATAACTCGATATGATTCCGGGTTGAGGGTCAACCTCCCTGATGAAATTCCGGGGTTGAGGGTTTACTCCCATGTATGATGAGTTATCCTATTGCTAGATAAGGGTGGAATCTATTTCTCCCTGATTCTTCTTTTAGAATTGAGAAAGGTTTAGTAGATAGAGTTGAGCAGAGACAGTCAAAGCATTAAAACAACTTGATAGGTTGACAAACTAACATATATTAACAAATGGAATTCTTCCTAGTTGAGAGGGAGTGTTAATATTTGAAACAAGGGTAAAATTCCACATTGGAAAACTCAGATGAAAAAAATTATGCTTTCATTAAATGCCTCTTTTTGAGAGGACCAAAATCAACCTAAAGATCAACTAATTTCGTTAAGCGGAAGTTAAGTTTGAATTATTTTATTCCTACATACATTATGCAATGGGTCGGCTCTAACCACATGAGTAACTTCTTGGATAAATATTAACCCCAAGTTAACCCTCCAGAAATCCTATGAAAGGAATCGAACTCAAGTTCATTTCAACACTTCATCTTTCTATTCTTCTATTTTTATTGGCTCACACAGGTACATCGGAAGGAGTTCACGTAGGCTCCAAAATCACAGGAGAAAGGTTCGCTTTGAGTTTGGGTTTTCTAGATCTCAGTCACTGGCACAGAACAAGACATTTTCATCTTTGGTCACATGAACATAGTAGTGAAGGGAGCAACTATGGATCTTTGGTCACTCGAAGACAGTTTAGTGAGAGTGACTCTGGGTTCAGAGGTAGATCAGAAGGTGTAGGTCCCTGGTCGCTCGCACATAGTAGTCCTGGGAGTGTCCAAGACATCTCAAATGCTCACACAACAACAATAAGGGAGTGGCTTTAGATTTTAGTTGTATTATGCCATAGTTTCATCTATAAATACTTACTAAGAGCGACCCTGCAGTCACATTCGCTCGCATACGATGATCGAGCGAGTGGCCAAGGAGTTTCGGTCACATGCAGATAGTGTTGATGAGGATGACCAAAGTTCAGATCTAGGGTTTTACACCTTGGCTTCAGTTGACTTCAGTGATCTAGTAGATATGGATTTATATCTATTTTTACTTAGATCTGATTTGTTATTATCTACTTCAATTATATGTATTGGGTTCATTGTACTCTCTATTGAAATGCTTTTATGACGATCTACTAAAGAAGAATATTTGAAAGGGTTTCATCATTGTGGGGTTTCTCCCTGGCCTTGGATCAATTTGTTGTCTATTATGGTTGTGTTATTGTCTTCTTTGTCACTGCATATATTATTCTTTCTTCAGTTACAATTATGATTGATTATAATGCTAGTAATTGGATGTGTTGTTAATGAAAAGATAAATTGGGCTAAAGTAACTGATACAACATAGAACAATACAATAATTTAACTCCTCTCTTGATATTTTGAACATACATGGCTTATTTTTCATCTCAATTAGAGTTTGTTTGAAGACATTGGGAGAAAATCTTATCTTCTTTTACATCTTCATCATGGTTTATCTTGCCACTTGATTCATCAAGTATGTATGTATTATTGTCGATCTTGGTGGCTTTAGCTCCACCTTTCCTGAGTTTTACTTTTGAATTTCATATCATTTGGAGTTTGATATGACATCAAAACCTTGATCACATATTTGACAACACTCAAGAGATTATGCGTCGGTCCTTCTACATAAAAGACATCTTTTGCTTTGGTTCATCCATCATCAATGGTAACCATATGTTTCCAATGATTTTGGTGGATGCATTGTTTCCAAAAAATTTGTTACCTCCATATATCTCCTTAGTTTTGATGAACTTACTTTGATCCCCTATCGTGTGTCTTAAACAATTACTATCGACAGATCACTTATCTGTTTGCTTCTGAGCATATAACATAACACCAAAATTTTCTTCCTTCCCCATCATTGGTGGGAACTTTTCTTTGCAATAATGGCATATCACGTGACTACAAGTAATTTCCTTATGACCGAATGAATGACATAAAAAGAAAAAACCATAAAAGAATCTATGATACCTTAATTTTTTCCTTTTGATGCTTGTCTTGGTTTGATCATCTTCCTGAATTTTCTTGGTTGACTACCTTGATACATCTACCTCTTTCTTGAAATGGGAAATCATGTCAGTTTTCTCCTACAATTTCTTTTCTATTTCTTCTAGTTGCTTCTTGACTTTATCAAGCTACTTTATGAAAAAATAATTCTCTCTTGATGTCCACCATATCAAATTCCAGAATCATAACTAATGTTTCATCTAAGTATGTATTACTTTGATCCATCTTCTTATAGTTAACAGTTTCTAAACATGACCTTCTCTTATATCACTTTTTGGCCCAAAGGTCACGCTGAGAAAGGAAGGCGAATCAATGTGAGATCAATTTGCCATTGCACAACTTTTCATAATCATACAACCACATAGAAATGAAATATAAGTATTATTTAATCAACTATAACATAGGATCATCATATCAATAACATGTCAAAAAGTCTTTAACAAATCAAGAAGCCATCACATCACAAAGAGACATAAATTTTAGGTGAAAATCCATATGGGAGAAAACCACCAATAATCTTCTCATTTTATATGATTCAATTCATCACATCAATTTGGAGGCTCTGGCCTACTGGAGAAAACTACTCCCAAGAAATGCAAGTTTCCACTTGTGGTAGGCTACATCCTAATTGAGGCAGCAACGTTAAAAGATGAAAGTAGCTACTCACTGTAGGCTACAACACGATTGAGGCTCTAACCTAAAGGATGAGCAGGCTCCAACCCCAAGAATGAGTATGTCACAACCTCCTCTAGTCTCCAACTTGATTAAGGCTCTATCCTTAGTGGAGGCACCGACCTTCTTCTTCAACTTCCTTTTGGACCTCTATTTCATTTCACTTTCCAAATGGATCCACTACCATCATATATCATTGAATATGCATATAAAGGAACCATAATCAGAACCTCCAAGCTCTATCATTTTTAATTCACACAACCCACAATCATTGCACTGCCACATAACTTGAAACCATTATACTGCAATCACTAGCACATAAGTCATATCAATCATTGTTGTTGGTTTTCATATTTCTTCCCATGTTTTGTTTCTACCAATTCATTAATTTGGTCATTCAAACCCATATTTTGAACCTATTTACATCATGTACCCAAGATAACTACAACATGTCCATAGACTCTAAAAAAAACACAAGATATTTTGGCCATCAAATAAGTGTCAAAAAGCATGACACCCCTCTAGTTACATTCACTTCTAATCTCTAATAATTCAACTTCTTATGGAACTCAATTTGGACAAATAATGCTCCAAAACACCCAAAATAAATATATTAAATTAACTATGTGACAATTTACCCCTTTCTAGGCGTGTTCAGTAGAATGGAAAAAATATGGTGTCGGTCCTACAATTTGTATGCTACCATTGAGTTATTAATTTGATAAAATGACATCCAAAATTTAAGAAAAAAATTATAAACTAACCTATCACCTTGCAAAGGTTGAACTTTCCACCTCATATATGTGTGTGTGTGTGTGTAATGCACATAGTTACCAACTTAAATGCTCACTATCACCTATAATACCACACTACACAACTCATTTTATTTTAAGAGAACATCCTTCAAACTAATTGAGGCCATTCACTCACCGATGGAATTCAATGTAGTTCCATGTGGCGTCTCCATATTTATCATATGTATAAAACCATGGTTAGTTAGACCTCCATATCTCAAATGACTTTGGTTATTAATACACCTTTAGGCTCCATGCTCAAATGAATTGGAAAACTTCTGATTCTAAAATGGCATTCCATACCTTTGACCTTGAACAAAATTGATAGACCTCCAATGCTCAAATGACATGCTAGACCTTTGACCTCAAGTAGACTTGGCAGTCCTTTGATATAAACCGATTTGGTTGGTAACAAATCTCTAGGCTCAAACAAACTTGGTAGACCTTTGGTTCTCAAATTACTTCGAAAAAAAAGTATCAAATCCTTCGCTAGTCGTCAAACACTCTCGCAGACTAAATTCTTATTAACTCATTTGAATGAATTTTTGTTGTGGAACGATGGGTGTCCTCTTCTCTCTCTCTCTCTCTCTCTCTCCTCTCTCTCTCTCCTCTCTCTCTCTCTCCTCTCTCTTATAATATAATACTATATATATATATATATAATATATATATATATTATATATATATATAATATATATATATTATATATATATATATATATATATATATATATATATATTATATAATATATAATATATATTATTATATATATATATATATATATAATGTGGGTGGTCTAAATGTGTTGTCTTATTGGGGCCTGACCTAGGTTCAAAGATAATTTAGACAAACAAGTCTCGGTACTACCGGCCCTTTCGGAAACAGCCTGCTGAGCATGGACTGAGGTCTCACTCGAAGTAGTATGGGGGGTGCTAGAACCAGGTTTCTGCACCCTAGAGATGTCTAATGATTTTCAATGGTCCATAGATTTTCCCTGCATGCATGTTGCTACATGCATCTATTAGTACCTCGCACCCTGTGACGTTACCTTCGCGCAACACTGCTCGAGGCATGATCCGTGTTATTACGCAATTTCTTACTATTAACCTGATAAATGTTGATCACTTAGCTTATCAGTATGTGTCTGGTTATATTTAACAGTGTTCAGTATTCATATAAGTGCATGCGATAAAGAAAACAATATACTTAAACAAGAAATAACACAACAATAGGTACACAAGATTTGGAATCAAAATTCTCTTTATTATTCTTCTTCCTTGGTTACAAACTCAACTCCACCCTGCGCACTCAGCTATAGGGGTCTGCGCACTCAGCTGCAGACTCTACTAGGCCTCTGTGCACTCAGATGCAAAGCCTCTTCCTACTACTACGTCCCAAGACACTTAGACTTTTAGTCTATGCTCGCTATCTTCTAAACTCCATTCATTTTCATCTATCTCCAATTTATTATCTTTACAACTTAGAGCCTCTCTCTATTTATACAATCCCATGGTCCGTAGACCATGGGTAGGCTAACATTACATTACAAAACATAAGGTGGACAACCCTATGACTCAACATACATTTCGCACTTCGTGCCCATAATTCACGAAGTATCACAACATTATTTGACCAAAACTTGGTCTTTGAGCCCCAAAACATGTTGTGGGTGGTTTCCATGCCCAACAAGCCCCCAACACAAACATCGTGACTCACCCTAGAGTCACTCTATCGATGCGTTGATCTTGGCGCAGAGTCCCTCTAGCTAGTCTTGAACGGCCTGAATGTCGACAACGCATTGCATTGCTGCCTATTGAACCTGTTGCATTCTTGTTTCTAAACCCTCTATTTCCTCCATGTTGTGTTGCATTTGTGCATGCATTCCTTGAATCTATGTAAGTTTTCCTTCAATATCCACTGTGATTGTGAAGGCTTCATCAATCCACGGCTGGATGTGCATTTTTAGAACTGCTTCTTCGTGGCGTGTCGCGTCCACCTACTCTTTTAAGGCCTTGGCTTGCTGCATCCTTGCAAGCTGCTGAGTAAGGACTACTGTCTGTGTAGTCCCTCTAATGTTGTCATATTGTTGCTAGAGTTCACGTGCCTCGGTCTCTAGCCGCTAAATGTTGGGGTCCTCCTGCAACATAGTGAGGACCTCCAACACCTGCTCCAACATGTTAGTACAGTCGCAGACTGCACCTCCAATCTCTTCCATCCCTGATGCAATTGTACTGGTGCGTTGTTCGCTGACGCCGAGGGGAGTGGAAGGTTGCACCTTCAGCCGCAGCTCGGCAATCTAGAGATTCATCTCCAGCTACACTTTTGTTATTTCTTCACGTGCATTACAAAATCCACTTGCCAAACAATGGATATGCACTTCTGTTGGTAGGTACACTGCAATGGACAACTCTGGGACGCGTCGACAAGCATCATCAAGTGTCTGTACCAATTGTTGGTTCTGCAACACCAACTTGTCGCGCTGCAAGCTAAGTTGTTCTATATTGACATTCTCGCTTAGAATCTAGATTTCGTGGCTCTCTCTGGCATGGAGTTCTGTTGTTATCCCATCCTGTAGCTGATAAAGTGTGTTGCGGGGAAGGGAAACCAAGCTAAGGCCAATGCCTTTCATTGTATTAAGCATTACCTGCTCCATTGTCTTTTCCGAGACTAGCGCTCCATCTAGCAATGCTATCGTATTGGCCATTTTCACGCATAGCATCTGCTCCGCTGCTGACATGCCTGTTGCGACATGGGTAGACAAGGTACCCTCCTGTGGGGGCCATGCCTGTAACTCCTATAGCTATGCCCTTAGTCCCCCCAACGCAGTCAGCTGCTCCGTCATAAAGTCTTGGGTGACATCGCAAACCGTCTCGCCGATTTCATGGAGATCACCTTCAATTAAGATGATCAGGTTGATAGCCAGCATTAAGGCCTTGACCTTCTTTCTTGGGCTCGATCTTTCTACAATGTGCGGCTGCTTGAGCTGTGTAAAGGCGGTCCCTGGGTCTGTGCTCTCTTCTACAAGTTCTGTGTTCTCTTCCTCCTGCCCTGCGGACTGCACTTGGCCTTCCTCTGCCTGTACTATGGTGGCCTCTACTGTCCGCACTGATGCTACTGCTTCGGCGACCTTCTTCTGCTCCACAGCTTCCTGTGCTGCTTCGCAGACTACCCTAACCTCAGTTACCTCTTTTTCATTCCACCTTCTCTTGGCCAGTTGGGTGACGCGCTGCTTGGCATCATCCTTCCTTTTCTACGCTATTTTCTTCTCCAACTCCCCAAAATCCTAGTGTGCCACTCAAGAGGCCATGTTTCTAACATTCTAAAGATCGTGTTGTCGATGGCTATGAATGGGAGCTTTGTCCACTACTGCATCAGATCTTTTTGCACTCGAATGTAGATGTTGTGCATGTCTGCCTTGAAGTCTGCAAAAATCCGCAGACTATTTTGCACCATGGGGGATAGGCATGGCCTCCTATCTATCAACATTTGGATGCTTGCCTCCATGAGCATCCAGAAAATCTTGTTATCACAAATCTGTTTCACGTCCTTGGTGGCCTAGAGTGAAGCGTACTTCACAGCCTCTGGTAAGTCTCAGTTGATGCTTGAGAACTAACTATGATCCGGTAGTTCCCCCACTACCAGCAATATGGATAAGAGCAACCATGCATAGTGGAAGGTCTTACCCTGTTCCTAGGCCTCCCAGCAGTTGAGCAAAAATTCTTCAGAGAGGAACTCAACCCAGTTGAACTGGACCCCTTCCACACACTATTTGTCCAATGCAACTACCGACGCTGGTACTTCATTGCCACGGAATTTTTTCATTACTTTACTGGCTAGGATTTGGGTGGCTACGTGTGCCCCTTTATCCTTGACACTGGTGATAGCGTAACCCCTCTTTTTCTTCTCAAGCTTATATTTTTTCTTCATGGCCTCTATGAGAGCCAAGTCACTTCTTTTACCTGCTATTGTCATGGGGTCCTTTCCCTTACAGGGAAGTCGAGAAATTCTGTGGATGAGATTTGTCGTGATGGGAATAGGCTTTTCCAATCATAAGTACCTATCATGCACCAGGCAAAGCAGTTGCCTGATGATGAAAATGGTGATGGGTGAAAATGTGGTATCCATAGCAGATGAAGCAACCTAGCCTTTTCCACACCGCGTAGCCATTTTCGCGGCTCCAATGTTATCACCGGCCCCTCTGTATCCTGTTTCATTAGGCTCACCATCTCTAAGTGCAAGAACTTCTCGTTGTCTGCGAGGTCCTAGTCTTCAAATTTCAGGGTCAGCACGCAGCCTAGGATCGGACCCTAAAAGGTAATTCCATCGACGAGGAGTGGGGTTTGGAGCATACTCTTTGATGCATCAAGATCCTTTGGTACTTTGGCTTTCCCTTTTCGCGGAAGGACATACTCAGGAAATTTTGCTGCAAAGCGCATTAGTTGGATGTCTTCCTTCGCGTCTTCTTCTTCCTCTACTATGGCAATCAGAGCCTGCAAGTCCTCTTCCTCTTCATCTATTTCAATGGTGACCGCCTTGCCTTTTTCTTCCATTAATAACTTGTGCCACAAATTCCTCGGGGACATGCGTATGTGTCCCATTGCCTCCTTATCTTTCTTTAGTCTCGGCGTCTGGGGTGATTTAGGGATTTCGGGCACAATCCCAGTGCCTTCAGGAACATTGTGGATCTACGCGGCCTCGTCGGTAGTTCCTTCTTGAATGCCCAACCCATCCTTAGTCGCCATCATTATTTCTGCACTATATGTGATTTTTCGCAAACTTAAAGGCTTTATTATCGCTTGGCCCTCAACACTCAACATTCTGTTCAACTGATCAAATCTCAAGTGACCAAGTGTTATCTACTGGCTGGCCCTTATAGTTTTATAGCGCCTTTTGAATTCAAATTTGATTGTTCCCCCCAATTCTGGGCCATTAATGCTTTCTTGGTGGCAGATTTTCCGAAATCTTGCCCATAACTCCTATCTTCAATGCCTGTTTCCCGCTCCATTTGGCCTTAA
This sequence comes from Pinus taeda, assembly GCA_000404065.3. Taxonomy (NCBI): domain Eukaryota; kingdom Viridiplantae; phylum Streptophyta; class Pinopsida; order Pinales; family Pinaceae; genus Pinus; species Pinus taeda. The sequence continues at coordinate 165,763 of APFE030363470.1, read as the reverse complement.
ATCGGACATCTTGTCATGAATAGTGATGCCAAAAATCACTTCCCAACCTACCCACGTGGCAATGCATCCCCCTTGCATGAGCACAAAATTTGTGACTGGTTGTTCCTGCGTGCATCTGTCAGAGCGCGCAACTGTCAGGCAGAATAATTTATAGTCCCTCACTCTCTTCCAACTACCTGGAGTGTTAAGAATATTCTTCCTATGGCTAGTCAGGTGGTTGCACCACCTATGCAAGGCTTCCTCTTTCCCTGTAGTATAGTCTGCAGAAAACCTTCATTTGTCCTTGTGGCAATTAGCACCGCATGCTCTACTGTATGTAGTGCACTCCCCTAGTTACTGTGTTTGGTGATATGCGGTCTTAGCCATGGCAACATACTAATTAATTCTTGGTTGTAGTCTTCTAATTAATTAGTATGATCATCTGCACCTTGCCTTGCCATCCTTAGTTTATCAACGAGACATGCTTGCTTGATCTCTTTTTCCAACCCCTTAACCTTTGCATCCATCAAAATGCTTTTCTTCCTTGGTCGTACCTAGTCCTTTTCAAGTTTGTGAAGTCTAAGGTTCCCTTTCCGAATGGCTTCCTATAGCCTTATGTGTTCTACCTTGCATAGCTGTGTGATTTCTTCATCCTCGACTTCATGCACTATTGCACCTACGGATGAAATTATGTGTGGATTCACCTTTGCATGCCCCTCAATGATTATGGTCCCTACTTCATTCCACAACCTTGGAATTGTTTTCGCGGTCAGGGTTTTGCACATGGTCTTATAGGACCATCAAACCATTGGCATGCATAGGTCCCAGTCAGTGCATCTCACCTGGTGAACCCTATTCAACACTTCACATACCCTATCGAATGCTTCTCTGTGGATAATCCTTGGTGCGCTTCCCCTTTCCGCTGCTGCATTTTGTTTTGATTCTCTATTTTGTGGTGGTGTGTGCTTGTGCAGGCTGCATGTCATATGTATGTACCCATCGAGAAAGGTGGGTGCACAAGTTGTTTTTCCCCTGGTAACCAACTCTCATCCTTAGCTGGGGTTTTCCAAATCATAGGCACATCGTCCTCTTACATCCGCTCCAGTCCTCAAAACTTCTCTGATGTGTATCCCACCACCTTATGGGTGTCACGCACAGTGCCCATTTCAAAGCATCGAACCGCTATTGTTCTGGTACTGCGCTTTCAAATTTGTTTAGCAATTCATCCCCTGCTATCAATCCATCATACATAGGCAGAATCTGTCCTCTGTTATCACACAACGGAGTGATCTAACCATCATGTTGCAATTAAGTGTTGTTACTTCGTGCAACTAATTTTGCCATCGCTCTATTTCTTCATCTGAATCCAAAGTGTAGGAGCTTTCACGCTCCCATGAAATCCTACTATCTACAGTCAGGTTCACCCAATCTTGTTCTCACATGGTTATCTTGTAGATACAATTGAGATCGTCATCACTATCATCGTCACGCACCGGTTCGGTGTATCTCGCTCCTTCGACTAGATCTAGCGGTACTACTATGCATAGTGACTTTTTCTCAAAATTCATTTTGCGCTTCTTCAGATTTATGACTCCATTCATATCAGTGGCCCAGTCTATTCCTAGTAGTGCAGGATGGGGATTGTTGTCATCGATAATCTCTACTACTTCAAAATCCACCAACATGCTTGCACCTTCAATATCCACCATTACCCCTTGCAATATTCCCATGGGCAAGATCTTCTGTTGGTTCGCAATTCGCAACTAAATAGGAGACCATTGTAGCGTCGGTTTGCCCATGCATTCCCATGTTAGTTTCAGCAGTACATTCACGTCCGATTCGAGATCTAGGATTACCTGATCCATTTCATACTCACCGATATGTGCAGTCAACCTCATTTCCCTTCTTATGTGCAATACATACTTTCCAAGTTTTCAGACCACGCACGGTTCTCCTGACCCCCCGCACCTAGTGATAAGTTCTTGTAGTCCTTTTACTGCTTTGCTATCACATAGCAGTTTCATGCATGTCTCCAAAAAAGTAGTGAGCATTGAAGGACCCATCCCTGGTTCTAGTTGATCCTTATTACCTGAAGTGGAGGCCTCCGTGAAGCTCTTCTTAGCTTCCATGAATGTCTCCTTCATGCGTTCTAAATCAAATTGAAGTTCCTTTGTAGGAGCCTTGCGAATCCATGCACTTTCTTCTGGCTTCTTACCTTTATCATCTCTGATTGTGATACCGCTTCTGAGCATTATGTTTACATTCAGGTCTTCTTCACGTGGTTTAGACCTCATCATTTGCAAATTCTACGTCAGAGGAGGCTGGAGCGCCCCTTTTTCAAGCAACCTTGCTATCAATGTAGGGCAGTCTTCTGCCTCATGATCGAGCCGAGTATAGTGCAAACATGATGTCCTTGTCGAATTTTTACAATCGCAGGCATAGTGTCCTAGCCCTTCGCAATTGTAACAAATTAGTTGTTTGTGACCCCTTCCTAGTCTCATTCCACCTCGACCTCATCTGCGCCCCTAAAATCCAGCACGTTCCATTCCTACATTTGCGTCGAGGGCTCACATTTCATTCTACACCCTATAGGCAGGAGTATGATCCATCATTAGTTTGTAGCTTCTGCTGGTGCATTCATCATGGCCTGCCAACTTGCAGAAATTACAAAACAATTACTAGGACGTCTGTGTATACTTCTGCAATAGATGACAATTATTCGCAGTGTCTTTTCCGCCTATCTAACAGCTCGTGCACCATAGTGTAGGCATCGTGCTTGGTCCTGCTTATGCCTCAAGTCTTAACAACATCGGCCCTCCTCCCACCAAGTAATTCACGAATACTAGACAGTGGTACTTTTCATGCCCCTGGCCTTTGCATTTTATGCACCATACCTCCTCGCGCCTCTGGCCAAGATGTCATGTTTTGTTTCAAACTCTGTATCTCCAAACATATATTTTGCAATTGCATGTGGATTTGTTGGACTCCTAGACCAGGATCTTGTATAGGGGTCTCATGCAATCTCATTGCCATCTCCAAAGCTTCGGCCTGGGTGGAAAGCTTTTGTTGTGACAACGCTGTCCTTAAATGCGGTGTTAGTGATGCTACAAACCATGCGCGATGTTGTCCATCTATCAAAGTCATGTTGGCTTCGCGAATCATACTCTTCAGTCTTTGGTCCAGATGCCATTGGGTCTCACCCGAGAGCATCGTAATCACCTTAAACCCGATAATTGATTGTGTATCTGACTTTGGCCTACTAAATTCCCAGTTCAACACAGTCTGGATTTCTATGATTCTAGTGTTTGGATGGTCATTAGAATGCTTAATGTACCATGTTAGTGCTTACTAGTGTATCCTTCTTTATATTGTCCTTCACGACTCTTTGTGCTTTCCATACCGCCCTTACCATGAACTGGAATTGGTAGGGATCTTCATTCCCTACTCCTCTGAATACTGGCAGTTTGATCACACTCGCCATACTGAATTGTGGTGGTGGCAGAGGCAAGGTGGGTGGGGATGGAGGTGAAGAGGATGATATGGGTAGCGGTGTAGGTGGAGGTGGTAAGCATGGAATTCGCTACCTTATCAGACTGATTGCGCTTCTCGGAGAAACGTTTGCGAGCTCTTCCTCACTTTCTTGTAAGGATGAAATTAAGGGACTAGTTTATAATTCTTCACTACCTTCGCTTCTATAGATCTTCCCACTTTATGTAGTCCCACACATTCATTTATTCGCATAACTCGCTTTTCACACAATAGCATCTTAATCCAAGTGTTCAAAGATTTAATATACTTACCTCGCATTCCTTTAACGAAGTGTCATTCTACGTCACTATAGCTGACGGTCGTATCTACTGCAAACTCAATGATAAATCCTCCTATAATTCGATCAAGCCAATTGTCCATAACTCACGTGATCTTATTTCTTGGTGCTTCTAGTCTGCGCACTAATTTTGAAGTCCACACAATTATTTTGTCAAGACTACACCTTCCCTAACTGTTTTCTAACTTCACAATCCACTCATATAGCTTAGAAGGAAAGGATGCAAAGAAAATTTGTGGATTACCGTATATAAGTAGTGCTCCAACCACTGTTCCTTCGATACTCGCGGATTCCTATTTTCTTGCACTGCGAACTCATGAACCTTCTTGTCCAACCACCCTTCAATTTTTTTCTTTGTTGGATTCTAGTGACATGACATCAGACATCCCTTATGCAGATCCTGGTCCTGGAAACGGAACCATTTGTTGGCTTATTGGGGCGTGATCCAAGTTAAAAGATGATTTAGCCAAACAAATCCTGGTACTACTGGACCTTTCCGCATCAACCCACGGAGCATGGACTAAGGTCTCACTCGAAGTAGTATGGGGGCACCACACAGCATGCGATGTTGCCTTCGTGCAGCCCTGCTCAAGGCACGATCCATGTTATTACCCAATTCCTTACTATTAACCTGATAATTATCAATCACCTAGCTTATTAGTATGTGTCTAGTTATATTTAAAAATGTTCAGTATTCATATAAGCACGTGTGATTAAGAAAACAATATACTTAAACAGGAAATAGCACAAGAACGGATACACAAGATTTGGAATCAAATTTCACTTTATTATTCTTCTCCCTTGGTTACAGAATCGACTCTGCCCTACGCACTCAACTGTAAGGGTCTACGCACTCAGCTGCGGACTCTGCTAGGCCTTTGTGCACTTAGCTACAAAGCCTCTTCCTGCTACTACGACCCAAGACACTTAGACCTTTACTCTATGCTCTTTATCTTCTATACTCCATTCATTTTCATCTATCTCTAATTTATTATCTTTACAACTTAGAGCCTCGCTCTATTTATACAATCCCATGGTCCACAGACCATGGGTATGCCGACATTATATTACAAAACTTAGGTTGGAAAACCCTATGACTCAACATACATTTGGCACTTTGCGCCTGCAATTCGCGGAGTCTTACAACATTATTTGACAAAAACTTGGGCTTTGAGCCCCAAAACATGTTGTGGGGGGATTCCATGCCCAACAAAGGGATGGTATAGCTAACCACATAGTATGTTTATTAGGGCTTGTAATCTAGAGTTTACGTATTATGTAATGGATGGGGTCAACCCTCAAAAACTTTTGTTCAGACCCATATGACCATCTAACCACCCAATGTGACCTGGGGGTCATTGTTCCTCCACATGATGAAAACAACATGACATCATCATGCCATGTGGTACCCTAAGAAGGCATTATGTGTCACCTTTTTTCAACCTTTATAACAATCCAAATTTGTAAAATAACCATGCCATGTGGTATCCTGTAGTGGCACCATGTCGCCGAGATGACATCATCTTACTTATGTGTCATGTTGAATGTGTCAGAGTGCCAAGTTTCGTTCAACAGTAGGTCCATGTCATGGCTAATGAGATGTTACCATGTGTCATCATCTGATTGGCTAATGGGGCTGATTAAACATCATTCATCTTTGACTTCATTTGTCTATTGAACTATTAAGAGTGTCATTGATTGGCCCTAGAGATGCATGCCCTTTAATGATTTTTAAATAGTGTTAAACTTCATGTGCCTATTGTTGTTGATTACTCTATTCAATGGTGGATCTTCCCTGGACATGCCCATTATTTAACAGATTTAATATTTTAGTTTTGGCCCTAAAGTTTATTCCCTCAGTTAATACTAAAACTTCAATCGGTCATAAATTCTCTTCTAAGCATGCTTCCGAGATGATTTTTTCTTAGCAGGACATATCCTTGGAAATTTATCGTCAAGCTCTATGTAACCATGATATTTGTAGGGTTTTTATACATCATAACTACATCAAAAACACAAATAATTTCAAGTATCTTTAATTATTCTTGACAAGATCTTGTGAGAGATCTAACTATTATATTACTTCATAGATAATCTAGCTACTTCTTTTGGTCAAAAAATATGGTACAATTGTTGTCTCATACATCCCCTTTGACATTGATGTCATATTTTTATCATTGATGAACCACAATTGTTGGTTTGAAACATCGATTATAAAGTAGTATGAATGTGATATGAATCCGGAAAATTGTTTGTAGCATATTCATAGGTACCTTTTGAAAAAATTTGAAATCATATTTGAAAAAATGGACATGTGGCATGTTATATAAGTTTTCTCTTGGGAAGAGTCCAAAATTTAACAGGCTTTGGGTGTGGCATGTTATATAATTTTTATCTTGGGAAGAGGCCAAAATTTAATAGGTTTTGGGAAAGTAGCATAACTTTCACTTGTCACATCAAATTTGGCTCAAACCCATGGATTTGTACAGAATGCTTATTATAGTACTTACAAGAAGAAATTCCATATTCAAGAGGGATCGAATTGCAAAGATATATTAAGTCAAAGACCAACCATTTAGATAGTTTACAAATTAGGGCTTTGAAAGGTACCTAACATACAATTTTCATAACTTTTGATTGGAATATATATTTCTTGTGATTAAAAATTTGTGATAATGAGGGAAAATAGGATTATCATTATCTACTCACATGGATAAGGAGTATTCAAAATTTATTTCACCATTTAAACTTCTAGAGAGTTGATCCATGACTCATGAAGAAATAGAATATGCCCAATAATGGATATCCAAGTTAGAAAGTCAATTGTCATGAGTGCAAAGAAAAATAAAAAATATGTAAAACCAGATGGAGGAAAATAAGAAAGAAATACAATATCTAAAGGAATAAATATAAAAGTACATGAATTCCATGGAAAATCTTCTCTTAAGGAGGCTTCCTAAAAATATATGGAGATCCTACAAAATCATGAAAATAAGGAAAATTATTGTGTTGAAACTCAATCACATATCAAGTTAATTTTATCTCAATTGGAAAACAAAAATATTGAACCATAAAATTGTAGTCATGACTTTTCAATTCAAACTCCACATCAATAGGATTCAAGTCAACATCAAGTAGTTACTTCATTCTGAAGATAGATATGAGGAATTTTTATGCTAATGATCCTATAAGATGGATATTCTATATGGTGAAATACTTGATCGATGCCTAGTGACAACCTTATAAAAGGAAAATATTATGTCCATGTATTTATAACAAGATCAATTTGTATGGTATCAATGACTTTGTGAAAGGAAAACTTATTCTATTGTATCTTGGTCCATTTTTACACAAGAATTGATAGTACATTATGGGGATATTGAGAGAAATACATTCTTTAATTAATTGGTCAATATTTGGAAAAAAAGGTCTAATTACAAAGCACATTCAATAATTCCAAAAGTTGAGTTTCAAGGTAAAAAAACATTTCATAGGATAATATTTTTGACATCTTTGTGGGAACTTTGAAGAAAAGCATCCAACATGAGGTGTATCTCTTTGAACATAAATCCCTAGAGCATGCTTTTAGTCTAGAAATGAAAGGTGAAAGCAAAAGTATGGCTAGTATAAATTGGTTACTAATAACTATAGAGAACATCATTCTCCCTCTCCCAAACCAAAAAGGTTAAAATCTTAGCAAATGGATGGAAGAAGAGAAAATGGAGTAAGTTTCAATTGTGACAAAATGTATATTAAGGGGAATAAATGAAGTGAGAATAAATTATTCTACATATACTTTGAAAATAAATAATATTAAGAATTGAAACTATCACAAGCTATAGAGCTAGAAGATACTACTCCAACAATATATTTGTATGCATTGATCGAAATAATTATTCCACAAACCCTCAAGATAGAAGGACATATAAAAAAGAAAAAGGTAATAATGTTAATTCGTTTTGGTAGTACCCATAACATCATCAACTACAAATTGAAAAAAGGTCTCTATTTCTTTGTATTTCTAACACTAAATTTTCAATTAATGATTACCATAAATTATCTGGGAAGTTCCATGGTATTAATATGATTGCGTGGGAGCATTTATCAAACAACCACATGATTGAAATCCAAATGGGTGGTGTTGATATTGTATTATGGGTCCAATGGTTATAATAACTGGGAACGATAGTCCTTAATTTTTAGGACTTTTTTCATAATATTTTCCTTGGAAGGTAGGAAGTGTATCTTAGAGGTATCCAAGAAAAAACATGTAAAGTGATATGCTCTAATAGCATGAAAAAATTACTAAAAAATGGCATCATGATGTAGTTGCATAATTTTTCTCATTATATGTTCAAACATCTATATCCTCTACTTTAGTGGATCTCTAAGAAGTTATAAATAGTCCTTCTGAGGTATTTGGAGAGACGCAAAAGGGTATTCCACCTATTCAAGATCATGCCTATGTTATTAATTTGCAACCTATAAGTGTACCACATAATATTAGGCCTTATAGGTGTCCATATGCATATAAGAGTGAGAATTATTCAAGAAATATTAGAGGATGGTATCATTCATCCTAGCATAGACAATTAACTTATTGTACAAAGGCCAGAGATACCAGTTTTTCCACAAGAGGATGAAATAAATAACATGTTTTTTGGAATTATAACAAAGTGTTATAATATAGGATTCTTTCTTTATGGAAGAATAAATCAAGAGATGGAAAAACATGATGCTTAGTCTTATGAACATTTCACCTTAAAAATGATAATAAATTGATGAATAGTCCATTTTGAGGGTGGAACCTCCTTGAACAATGAATATAATACAATATAAATATGACAATCTTAAGGTTAGGTCTCCTTGGTATATATATATAGGACACACAAGGTACAATTATAATGAAAGGTTTTTTCCTAGATAAAAATATAACAATATAAATACAATAACCCAATATCTAGAGCTTAATAAGGAGTTTTAGTGTTACCATGGGGCTTATTTAGTGTTAAAATGATACCTTTGTCCAATGGAATTTAAGTTGATTTCCAAGGAGTTGAGTTCAACCTTTGATTGGGTCTCTCTTTTCTTACAAATTATGGGGGATGAAGTTATGTGAGACCCATTTCAAATAAACTAGGAGTATGGTGTGTTTATTATCCTTGGTTTTAGCATAATGGGATTACACATGAGTGACAGGTTATCCTTGGATTGTTAATTTTTTTCTTGATTTTTATGTGGCTCACTTTGTTGGAGCATTAGAGTCCTACGTTTCCAGTTGTTTTCATCATGAGGTGCACATAAGGAGGATGGTTTCTTTGCATTGGGAAAAATGTTATCATTGATGACAAATCTTAGTCATTAATGTTGCTTTTTGTGATTAAGTTCAAGTCTCAGGAGCTTACTGAAGTGATATTGTTTAGCATGTTTTTATTAAGTTCAAGTCTCAAGAGATTGTTTAAGTGAGATTGTTTAGCATGTTGGCAATTGCATTTTTTTATGTCAAGTTTACAGGGAGCTTGGTAAGTGTGTTATCATTGTTAATCTATTATCACTAATTTTTTAAAGTGTGTCGATACCTAACTTTAGGTCATTGATGATGGAAATAACTTTGAATGAATTTCTTATTTATTTTCTTAGGTCAAATGAGGAAACTAAGGGTCTAAATGCATATACTCTCCAAGACCTTTCCATTGTATTGATGGTGCTTGAAATCTGTCAACCAAGGGGATATCTCCGATGTGAATTCCCAAATAAACCTCACATTGTTTGGTGTAGGAGTTCCATACAGTATGAAGGCCCAATTTCCATATCCTTAGAGATTTTCCTTGGCTCTAGCTTTCAACACATGAGAGTGTTACACTGGTATCTTCAAACAACAAGGTATGTGTTCCTAGTGAGTGTTTAACGTAATAATGTCAAGGTTCTCTTACTATAAAGGGGGAGAGTAAAGTGAGCCTGTAAATGAGAGGTAGTAGTACCACTCAAGAGGACACACACATGAACTAGAAATTTTTGTCCAACACCCAACATAATAGTCCACAGTGGATGCAGCAGTCGTTAAAACTGAGGTGAAGGGGACAACAAGTACACCACTCAGTGGAGTAGTCCACACGAATGTGACGATCTTTATAACCAGGAAACAAAGATGGTATGTCAAGTATCCTACGGAGTAGTCCATAAGGATGTGACAACGATGATAACAAACACACAAATGTGGTCTAACTAGTATCCCACAGAGTAGTCCATGGGGATGAGACAAATATGATAAGAAATATAACACATCTTCAACAATGTAAGTACTAAAACAACCAAAGTAGTTCAACTATATTAGTACAAGTTAACCAAACATGCGTTAAAAATGTTTAAAGAGTAGTCTTACAAACATCTAAAAAACATGTGTGAAAATGTGTTGGCCTTAACAGGATTCTGAATTAAGGAAAAGTCCCAAGACACATTTGTACACCATACATAACTAGTCCCAATAGTGGGACATTAGAGCCACTCCTCCCTCCTCAAAGAACATACTATAGACTCTCAAGGCTATGTGGGAGGACCCAAGGTGAAAATTCGTTGTTCATACAATGGGAGTGGTATATATAGTCAAGGGTGATGCTTGACCCTTGTGACTCTTGGACTACCCTCCTGACCATTCAAATTCCCATGACGTTTCAACTAACTTGACTCTTCGACTTCTTGTGTGCATCCATTGGACTTCACTTTACATTACATTTAGTTAAAACTGATATGGACCATTGTGGTGATGTGGACAAGACAACTCATGGCACAACTCAACATGACACTCTTGACATGTATTGGTTGAATGTGGTGTCCATGTCAAGATGTTGCACTACCAAGTGATGGTTGTACTCTTGGTGTGCTTTGTCTTTTCCTCGTATGGCTTAACGTGATCGTTGTACTCTTGGTGTGCTTTGTCTTTTCCTCGTATGGTCTTGCATGATTGTTCGATGCATATGTTACGTTTTCTTGTTGCTTGATGTGCTCGGTACATTCGTCTAGCTGCAACCAATTATTCTAGCATGTGTGCTCCTTCTTCATCCTGTTCGTCGTCTCACCATGATCTATCAGTGTACTTATTCCTGCAATTCACTCATGATGGGATGACATCAAATCCAAAACCTCGTAGTCTAGCATGATGCATTTTTTTCATGTTCCAGGCTCAAGATAGATGACAAACTGAGAAGAGGGCCCAGAAACTACGTAATGCGCAGTTTCAGGTGACAGGGAGGGAAGACAAATCACTGAGACTATGCAGAGCATAACTCAGGCTAGGAAGAGGAACTCCCAGAGAACAACCTTCCCTATCCAGTAAAACTACGTAGTGACCACTATGAGGCAAAATTGTGTAGTGAGCACTATGAGGCAAAATTGTGCAGTGAAGGACACTAGCGGAAACTTCAAGGTGGGACCCTAAGGGGCACTTTTGTGTAGTTCCTGGAGGGAAGAAAAGATAGGGATGCATGGGACCTGTTGAGCAATTTTGTGCAGTTTTCAGAAGCAGTGCAGGACAAGTAGCAGGAGACCAGCTAGGCATGTCTACATAGTTTTGGAGAATATTGCAGACCCAAGTGTTAATGTAGTGTAGGTTTTTGGTAGACAAGAAGGAGGATTGATGAATGTGATTGATAAATGCACAATTTAGTTTGGACATGGAGGCAGTTTTATACGTAGTTCTAGGAGGCAAACAGGATGCTGACCTTTGGGATTGCGCAATGGAACTGACCTGGAGGAAAGCCTTAAGCATTGTATAGTTCCGAGTAGTAGAGAAATGTCATTAAGGCTGAGATTCTACAGTGCAGCTCAGTCGAGGTAAGGTGGAAGAGGGTTATCTGGTTGGACATATTTTTTGAAAAATGGCTAAGTGTGGGAGGAAAGTGGACTTGTGTAGACTTGACACTATGATCACACACTTAGCATGCTCCGACAACATGACGACACTAACCACTGGTACAACATAGAAAAGCATGAACCTTTGTGAGACTGTCTAGAGGTGAAAATGAAAAGTATGACACTTGGGATAGAGCTTCAGACAACCGTGACGACACTTGTGCGACAATGATTACAAATTTGTGTGTGAGTACGAAATATGTTCACATAGTGAAGACAACCCAAACACACAAAGAAAGACCTTCAAAATCACCAGAACAAGATCACAAGCATGAAAAAGCAATCAATATGCCAAAAGACGACCGTTGGTAAAACAAGATAAAAAAAGGGGTGAAAAGACGTCACAAGAGCTCATGGGATGAGCTTGAGTGCTTTCAACCATCAACAGAAAAAAACAAGGAAAGCTCCAAAATTTGAATGCAAGCCAAAAATTTTTAGGGTGTTGCAGCCGCTACAACACTCGACGACACATGGGTTGAATACCAACTTCTTTGTTTTGGTTCATTTTAGTGCAGGGCCTTGGTCCATCATGAAGTATTGAGTCATTGTGCAAATCACTTTGGCTTCCCCACTTATCTCATGGACAAACATGGTTAGCCTTGTACCAACTCAGTTGAACACAACACAAGATTCAGCCAAATCACAATGTTTCTAATTAGGAAGGGTAGTTTAGCTCACGAGCTTATCATTTTCAGTGTGCAATTTTTCATCTTTGGTGTTGCCCCATTGCTAGTAGGCTTGGAGAGTACCCCAACAGATTCAAGCAGGAACACAAGAATTTCCCCATTTCCAGCAACCCATGAAAGTTCCATGATGGAGTTTCTTTCTTCACCTCTCTGCACAGGAAGCATTTCTCTTCTTTTGCCTTTGTTATTTTTGAAACAGAACTGTGCATATGAACTTATTTATTTTTGGGGTGGAAGAGGGATCCTGAATTATTGAGAGCAGGAGAGGTTGTTCCTTCAGAGAAGCATGTAAATACATTTGATTTAGGTTTTCTCATTTAGATTTTCCCCTTCTTTGTTTCTACTAGTTGGATAAGCTTGAACACAATAGAGCAGAAAAATGAGTGTAGGCATGAGGTTTCCCAGACTGGACATATGTTCATGGTTTGACCAAAAATTTCCTTAGAGACAGATCATATTTTCTGTCAATACTTCATTGGCCAAAAGTTATAACCAAGTACAAAAAGGATGGACATAGGACTAGCCAAGTGTTGCAGTGTCGCAAGACTCTTTGTACTTCAGGCACATCCATATTCAAAAGCCAGGACACTGGTCCATGCACAACACTTATTCGCGTAGTGAAATCAAATGTAAAACCCAAAATGAAAGGAAAAATAAGAGGAGAGAAAAGGAGTACACAACATGGAAACAAAACTAGAAGGAAAGAAGGAAAAATTACTAAGGCAGACATAATGCAAAGTCAGGATAAGGAAAGAAGTATGAAATATGAGAATGAGTGCAAGATGAGTGCAAGGAAAGGAAAACTAAGATGAAACTAATCATACTCCTATCCTAACAGTTAAATGTTTGAGGTTACATGAAATGAAATTTCTAGTGAAGTCACTGTAATCGCTCTTGACTTGCATCCACAAAGATACAAATGATTAAAACAAATAAAAAGAAGTGTGCAACAGAAAATACAAAAACTTGAAAAATTTGCTCACAAGAAGGAAGGTATTTCCCGTGGATAGAAAGACGTGTCACAACCAACCAATACACATGCTTACCTTTTTTATGACTATCGTTATTCAAAAAACCTTGGAAACCTATTGCAAGTGCATCCTCATCTACACCAAGCTTCTTGTCAAGCACAAGGAGTAATTGAAACTTGTTGTCTACAATAGAGCTTTCCAAGTAAGATTTTTCTAGCCATTCAACAATTGGATCATAAAATTCATAATGGCTAACTAGAAATCCTTGTGATCTTTGAAAATATGGATTTTTGATTTGAAAAAGAATATCACGATGGGAATCTCGTAAGGAAAAATAAATCTGATCATTCTCAACAGTCATGCTAAGACAATGAGGACTTGCCACCAGCGCAGGCTGAATTGCCTCACCTACTTGATAGAAATATGAGGAGAAAGACGTTAAAAAATGAAGATTAGAGTGTGTGAAGAATTTGTCATCGAACATACTGATGGGAAAATGATAAGTTGAGTGAAAGTCACCCAAGATAGAGAAATGATCAGATGAGCTGGTTAAGACATCAGATTCTCAGTTTTCAATTTGAACAATCTTACAAACGCTCTGCACAATTGAACAAAGTTTGTCGTGAGCTAGATATGATGGACCACCTTCCTACAACTAGTGAAAAATTGCGTAGGTATCATGGTCATCACAATAGTTTAAAATGGATTCCAGCACTGTGAATGCATGAAAACAGTTGGGGCGTGGTGAATGGAGAGGAACTTGATTTGTATGATAGCTTGTGTTCTCATCATGACCCAAGGAGATTTTTGGTTTGATGAGAAGAAAAAATTGCAGTACCATGGAGTTGATTAGAAGCGCCTCGATTCCATGGCACATCCTGGAACTTTCCAGAATTGAAAAATCATATTTTGAAGCTTGAGCCAGATCGTGCATGCCTTGAGGATGGATGTTGTTGCTGATTTCAAAATTTCTCTAAGGATGGCAGCCATATTTGTCACAGGTTGCACCATATTTTTCAGCTTCAACAATCTAACTTGAAGAGTTGTCTTCATGCAAGAGAAGAGATGACAAGGAATGGGAAATACAATCTATGATTAGATTGTTTTCAACTTTATCATGGAAAACCTCACTGTTTTGTGTCAATTGAGAAGATAACTCATCAGATGGAGAAAGAAAAAGTCATAGGGTATCTCTACCACATGTAGATGTATTTTGAATGGTAGGACACACAGGAAAGTGAGGTGAAGAGCAAGTTTTGATATGAATGTCTTCTTTGACCAGAGCACATTCTAGATCTGAGTTAGAGTCTTCATGAGAAAACAAAAGATCACATGATGTGCTTGGGAATTCATCACAACATATCGAAGCATGGGAGTGGTGACTACCCAAGACTAGGGTTTGATCAAAAGAATTAATTGTATAAGATGTTCCACCGAGATTAGCAGATTGAGAATCGTTCAAGAATGGAAGATCATTGTCTTGATGTGGAAAATTTTTAAATAGAGAGGGAAGATTGATAGTGTCCTCACCTTTTTTCTCCTATGCCTATGTATTGTGACTAACTTATGCCTGATCACAATGATCCACTAGCTTGAGAATCAAGAGAATGCGAACAAATGGCTAGTGGAGCAGATTGATCAAGTGATTTATGGTACAAGGAGTCATGGCTTGTAGATGATGGAGGATGGCAAAGATCCAGATTAGATTCAAGACTTGAGTTATGAATGGTGACATCCTCTTGTGGAATGGAGGAGTAAGTCTTTGCTATAGGTTTCCTGAGCCATTCTTGAACTTCCTCCATAGAAGAGGAAGGCAGATGAGAAGATGGGTTGGGGATGTGTTTCGTAGATTTCTCATATTTGAAATCACCGCAAGGGGGCACCCACATCGGGACCAAAAAATGAGGGGGATAAGGAACAAACAGGATGTTGGGATTCTCCTCCACAATCTAAGGTGTCGCATGGTTTGTAAGAGTTGGGGAGGAAGGGAAATCGAGAGGTTCACTTTATTCAGAAATATGAACCAAGCATTTAAACTCTTCTCTCAAGAAATGCAATTTCAAAATTTGTTCAAGAATTTGGTAATAAAGGTGAAGGAAGCAATCAAAAAAGTCCTAGACTGATTCATCAGGCCCCATTCTTAAATGACATATTTTTTCATGGAAATCTTGGTGGCTATACTCATCGAACGTTTTAGTCATCATTTCGACAATCTAGCCAAATGAATCAATAGAGTCAAAGGGTAATGTTTGACACAATTTCTTAACATGACCTTTGAATGTGAGGGTCAGTAATGTAGCCTAGACATCTCCAGATTTTATTATGTGACGCTTACAAAAACTCATAAATTAAAGCACATGTGCATGAAAAGGTGGTTCACGCTCACCACTGAACTTCAACTTGGACAGGTCATGGATAACTTCTCTGGGGATGATACATTCAGACATTATATAAATACATCCTTGGATTATGATGTTAGGAAGAACCATTTTTAAAATAAGAGATTCAAACCATAATTTACGGGCACAACCTATCACCTGGCCCTCCTTCGCCATTTTGTTGACGGTGTTGGAAATCCATCAACTAAGAGGATCTCCCCGATGTGAAGTCCCAACTAGACCTCACACCATTTGGTGTAGGAGTCCCATCTGGTATGAAGGTCCAGTTGCCGTATACTTAGAGATTTTCCTTGGCTCAAGCTATCAGCATGTGAGAGTCTCACATCGGTATCTTTAAACAACAAGGTATGTGTGCCTAGTGAATGCATAATATAACTGTGTCAAGGTTCTCTTAATACAAAAGGGGAGAGTAAAGTGAGCCTCTAAATGAGGGGTAATAGTACCACCCAGGAAGAGACACACACAAACCAGAAAGTTTTGTCCAGTACCCAGAGGAATAGTCCATAGGAGATGTGGCATTTGTTAAAACCCAGGTGAAGGGGACAACATGTACACTACCCAATGGAGTAGTCCACACATATGAGACATCTGTTATAACCAAGAAACAAAGATGGAATGTCGAGTATCCCGTGAAGTAGTCCACAAGCATGTGATAGCAGTGATAGCCAATACACAAAGGTGGTTTGTCTAGTATCCCACGAGTAGTCCATACGGATGAGACAACGGTGATAAGAAATACAATGCATCTTCAATAATGTAAGTACTAAAACAACCAAAGTAGTTAACCTATCTTATTACAGGTTAAGAAAATATGCATTACAAATGTTTAAAGAGTAGTCTTACAAACATCTACAAAACATGTGTGAAAATGTGCTAGCCTTAACAACCTTATGAATTAAGAAAAAATCTCAAAGACGCATATGTATACCATACATCACAAGTCCTAGTAGTGGGACATTGGAGCTACTCCTCGCTCATCAAAGAAAAGATTACAAACTCTCAAGGCTATGTGGGAGGAGCCAAGATGAAAATTCCTTACTCATACAATTGGATGGGTTTATATACCCAAGGGTGATGCTTGACCCTTGTGACTCTTGAACTATGCTCATGATTGTTCAAATTCCCATGACTTTTCAACTAACATGACTCTTTGACTTCTTGTGTGTGTCCATTGGAATACACTTTACATCACATTTAATTACAATGGATATGGCCCATAGTGGTGATGTTTCCAAGACAAATCATGGCACAACTCAAAATGGCATTGCTGACATATACTGGTTGACTGTGGTGTCCATGTCAATATGTTGCATTGTTGAGTGATGGTTGTACTCTTGGTGTGCTTTGTATTTTCCTCTGCATGGATTAGTGTTGCGAGTTCTTTGATGGTCTTGGTATTGCATGATGGTTTGATGCATATGTTCCTTTCACTTGTTGATTGATGTTCTTGGTACGTCCGTCCAGCTGTAAGAAAATATTCTAGCATTTGCGCTCCTTCTTCATCCTCTACGTCATCTCTCCATGATCTATCAGTGTACCTCTTCCTAAAATTTAATCATGATGGGATGACATCAAATCCAAAACCTCCTAGTCTACCATGATGCATTATGTTTATGTTCCAGGCCTGGGATAGATGATAGGCTAGAAACAGGGCCCAAAAACTATGCAATGTGTAGTTCTAGGTGACATGGAGGGAGGACAAGTCACTGAGACAGTGTAGAGGGCATTTCAGGCTGGGATGCGGAACTCCAAGAGCATAACCTTCACTATCTAGGAAAACTGTGTAGTGACCACTGGGAGGTAGAATTGCATAATGAAGGACACCAGTGGAAACGACAAGGTGGGACCCTGAGGGGAAATGTTTCCCAGTTCCAGGAGGGAAGACAAGACAGGGTTACAGGGGACCTACTGGGAAATTCTTCATGGTTTTTAGGAGCAGTGAAGGACAGGCAGTAGAGGACTAGTTGGGTATGTCTGTGTAGTTTTGGAGAATAGTGCAGAATGAGGTCTCAATGTTGTTCAGGTTTTTGGGAGACAAGAAGGAGGCTTGATGACTGTGCTTGAGAAATGCATGGTTCATTTTGGACATGGAGGTAGTTTTCTACGCAATTCTGGGAGGTAGACAGGCTGCTCACCCCCAGGATTGCGCAGTGCAACTAACCTGGAGGACAACATCAAGCTCTGCATAGTTCTAAGAAGCAGAGCAGGGTCACTAAGGGCTGAGACTACATAGTTCAGCTCATTCGGGGTTCAGTGGAAGAGGGTTATTCGGTCAGACAGATTTTCTGAAAAATGGCTAAGTGTGGGAGGAAAGTGAACTTGTGTAGACTTAACATTGTGATCACACACTTAGCATACTCTGAGAACATGAAGACACTAACCATCGGGACAACATAACAAATCACGACCCTCTGTGATGTTGGAAATAATACTAAGAGGGGGGGTGAATCAATATTATCAAATTATTTTCAATTTATACAACCATTTGCAGATCTGACTAATGAAACTTTCAGACTTATTATTTAATTTATTCTTCAGATGTTTCTCATTAATCTATGTGGTAGAACCATATAACAATAAATAGGAACAAGAAAAATAGAGCAGACAGTCACACCAAAGAACACAAGATATAAGCTGGAAACCCAATGTGGGTGAAAACCACCTGTTGCAATATGTCTCTATCTTCTTTCAATTAGAAGCTTCCTTTTACAATGATTCTGTACTGGTGAAGTCTTATACCAGTACGCAGGTTTCAACCTGCAAAAGGATACAACCTTCTCTCATTCTCCAGATTCTCTTGGAAGGGAGCTCCAACCCCCTTAGCTCTTGTACTGGTTGAGGTACTAGTACGTAGGTGCTGACCTACTGAAGGCTTCAACCTTCTCTTTTCTTCCAGGGACCACGTTTCATACATTTTTACACTAGATCCATGAACATCAAATAATCATAAAGTATATGTGCATCAACCAATCTCTTTTCCACAAACAACTATTGAATCAACCAATAACTTCTCAGAATGTTGTAACCAGAAAACAATACCAGTACCAGACACCAATTCTAAACCTAGAACACTGCAACAATAGACAAAAGCAGCTATAATATATTTCAAGAAAAGTCCGCAACTTCACTAATAGAAACCTGCGGATATCCGCACTTCCGCTGAGTCTAGTCCTGCGAACCTCTGCACCTGCGCTGTGTCTGAACCGCACACCTCCGCACCTACACCCATGTCTGGACCGCGCACCTCCACACCTGCACCCGTGTCTGCACCGCGCACCTCCGCACCTGCACCCGTATCTGGACTACGCACCTCTAGGTATAGACAATTTATCAGTCTTCGCTTATACCCTCAAACTATCAGATTTACAGATCTGATCATGCACCAAGGAGATCTCAACCCTTCAGTAGATTTATCTTTTAATGCTCAGGTTTCTCCTTGATTCAGGTCCAGCTATAACTCACCAACCAATCACTAGTATTTCAGATCTTTTTCTTCTTAAGATATTCAACACACTTGTGTGCAGCCAAATGATCTCCTTCCCTTTTATAGACTAGGCCTTACTCAAACCATGGTCCAAAACCATAGGAATCCAATACTAGGGACCCAAAACCTAGGTTCAATACTTTAGATGCAAAACCACGAACCAAAACCATAGGATCAAAAACGTCAGACTAAATACCATGGACCAACCACAAGATTTCCCACGTGCGCACGTTTTTCTCTGCATGAAAGTACGTGCATTTTAGGTTCGCACCTTTTGTTCGAAACACCTGCGAACATGTCCGCGTCTTTTCAATAGCGCACCTGTGGAACTAGCCGAGGACTGCATATTTTTTAACAGGAACCTATGGATATCTTATTTTCTTCATTTTTTGAGTGTCTGAACTTGAGATCTGCAATTTCAGTGACTTTCCATCAAGGAAAACACCTGTGCCATAGAACCACTCTTGTGTCATAATGCCAACATGTGAGACCGTCTAGAGGTGAAAGCGACAAGTGTGACACTTGGGATAGACCTTTGGACAACCAGGATGAACCTTGTGCAACAATTCTTACAAAATTTTGTGTGAGTAAAAAGGATGTTTAGATTGCGAAGACAACCCAAACACACAAAGAAAGACCTTCAAAATCACCAAAAAAATATCACAAGCGTGACAAAGCAATTAATATGCCAAAAGACGACTGTTGGTCAAACAAGCAAAAAAAAAAGGGTGAAAATATTTCACTAGAGCTCATGGGATGAGATCGAGTGTTTGGAACAACTAATGGAAAAAACCAAGGAAGGCTCTGAAATTTGAATGTAAGAAAACTTTTTGGAGGGTTTTGCAGCCACTACAACACAATGGTATATGGAACTTGATATAACTCTCAAGCAATGGAAAGAAATCTAAGGTTGAAGTTTTGTAGCTCAAGCAAGGTTCTAGCTACTCATTCTTCTAGTGCAGGCCCTTCCTCATCAGATCAACACCAAAAAATATAATGAAATCACAAGAGGAATAATGGAAGTGGAAGATTGAAAATCCCCAAGTCACAATTTGGATGGCATTGATTTCAACCTTGCAGCATGTGCTTCATTGGTTGCAAATGTTTGGTTATGCATATGTTTGATTGGTTGGAGGATTTTGGCTAACATTACCAAGGATTTTTCCCATGGTATTTCGTGTGAGAGCTTAATGGTTAATTAGTTTTATTTTATTTGATATTGTAATTACAAGGAATGGAAGGTAATTAATGTTTTAATTTGGTCCATTCTAAGGAGAAGAAAATTATAAATGTATTATGCTAGCATTGGAGGGGAGAGTGACAGAGAGAGCTACAGTGCATAGTGATGCCTCTTATACACATGTAGAATTGATCAACATAATTTTAAAGATAGATTTGCATACTTGAGATTTTATTGTTGCATGCATGTTGAGTAGATCATATTGGGCCCAATATAAAAAAAAATTGAAATAAGGTTTGCATAGAGTTTGAGGAGCTTGGGGCCTCTGCCAAGTGTTGATTTGACAAGATAGGTGTATGGCTTTTTGCTAGTAGTGGAAAACAAACAATTGATAGAAGGTTGGGGCTTTCTAGCTGGTGGTGGCTAGAAAACTGTAGTTGGAGTCATGTCTCGTAGCTAGTAGTGGCTAGTTGATCTATGTAAATATTTTCTTGATAAATAATAGAAAATTCAGAGCAACACAACAACAACAGGGTGGTTTTTCTCCTTTTGAGGAGTTACACTAAAAATATTTGTATCTCCTTGTGCATGATTTTTATATTGCATTTATGTGTTAATTTTCATATTTATATCTATTTTAATATGTTAGGTTATTGATCATTTATCATTCTGGTAAAAAGTTCTAATTTTTACAAACCCTAGCACTATTGATTCACCACCCCCTCTCAATAATGATCTAATTTCCAACAAGTGGTATGAGAGAAGGTGCCTTTGTTGCAACTTAATAGTTGTAAGGTGGATATGGGCGAATCATGGGTTATAAAGATGCTCCATGACTCAATGGCACAAATTTTCAAGCATGGAGAGAGAAGATAACATCATAAATATATTCTTGACAATCTAAAGTTTGGAAAATGGTGATAAATGGCCATAACGATAAACCATTTTCATGACAAGCTCAATTATTGGATGCACAAGCCAAATTTGTAATTTATGATAATATTGACAATCAAGACATTGAGAAAATCACATATCTCAATATTTCAAGAGAGATTTGGGATAGGTTGCATGCATTGCATGGAGAAGAAAAGTAGAAATCGGTTGAAGATCAAGCTCAACTTAGATCAACATTGGGATAAATAGAGTAGCTATCAACATAAAATAGAGATCTAAAAACACTTATCAAAATACTTGAAGAAAGAGAGTACAATTTCAATAAAAAATTTGTGGATCTAGAAACCTAGTTGGAAGAAGCAAGCAGAACTGAAGAAGAGATTGGCAATCAGCTCATAGATCAGATCGACCATTATGAAAAATTAAAGGATGATCCAACTCAAATGGATCTAATGAAGAAACAGTCGAAAATCCTAAAGTAGAAGCTTGTAACAACAAGAAAGGGAACCAACATCAAAACCAAGAGCCAAAGAATGTGTTATGTAAAACTGTTAGATGTTTTAGCTATCAAAATCTTGGAAACATTTTAGTTTATTATAAAGGTAAAAAGATTAAATTTGATCACCAAAACAAGAAATTGAATAACGAGCACTCACAAATATCTGTCTCATCATATTTCAAGTATAAAAAAATCTTTTATGGCTATTTTATTGTCATAAAAATTTTGGGCATAAAGTTGTGGATTGCAAGACTGATGTAAAGAAGATGAAGAAGATTAGAAGGTAGATCAACAAAATATGTTAGCCTTTTCCTCTATTTCTTGGACACATAAGATTCTTTACATGTGATAATATTGGCCATATGGATAAATATTGCAAGTTTCTCCCTGTCTCTTAAGGAGTTTGGTAAAATGAAGAAATTTGTTCAAAGAAGAATGAGAAGAAAAGAAAATATAGAAAGAGATGGGACCAAAAACAAAATATCAAGTTTTGGAAGAAGAAAGAATATCAAGAAACCCCAAAAGAAAATTAAGGCTAGCTTGGCCTTAGGGGGAGAAAGTGACAAAAGGTGCACGATCTCACGGAGAGCTCCTCCAAGAAAAGAAGTATGTATTTTAGGTTTGTTCTTCACTATGTCATGATCTCAATTTGTAGAAATATTTCATGGATATAAAGAGAGTAAGTTGTTCATTGGCCTGCTCTTGCTAAGTGATAGTCAATGGTGGAAATATTTTGGAACCTTTTTTTAAGTGCATGTATCCAACAACACATAGCTTGTGGAATTGAAAATGATCCAACTATAATAGCAATTTATGATTGCAGTGTGCACTTGTAGAAAAACAAATGTAAGTTACGATGCTAAAATATTTAATTGCAATACAAATGCACAGTCAAATGATATAGATCAAGATCAATCTTCGTGGTTTCCTTTAGAAGGGTAATCATCATATGCTTCTTGGAGCTAAAGGATGTAATTTTTCACAAGAAGTTCAATTTGTAAATGCAATTGGAAAAATATCATTTATACACACTTAATCCAATTTTATTGAAGCTCATAACATATACAAATGTGGAAAGAGAAAAATATACATCAGTGCACCAATGTGTGCATATCCTACATTTTTAAAAGTTCAAAAAGGAGAGGGATGGTTGAGGAACAATCTCACTCCCTCATCATCCATGAATTTCTAAATTATAAAATGATTCAAATACACTAGAATTTTAGTCAGGTACATGTCCTTTAGGACAAAGTTCCAAAACTTAGCAATGATTCAAGCTATTTGATAGTAGTCAATACTAGTAAATTCATATCTTGCAATCTTTCAACAAACTACCATGATGGAATGAGGAAAATTAATTCTAAGGGAGAAACCAGAGTTGGAAAGGACCAAGAGAGAATGATGTCCCCTTTTCTTGTAACAATGTTCCTAGCCCCCAATAAATATACATGCAAAACTCAGCAGAGAAAAATAGACAAAAAAATTGACATTCCAAGTGACAAAATAAGGGTTTATCTCCTGTACAATGTAATATTTTACTCTATCGTGTATAATTTATTTTTCTTGTCTATAATATGAACAACTAAATAATAGAGGAAGGGTGAAAAACAATGTATAAAAATGTAAACTATCCACATAATAAATGGATGGGATGTGTTAAAAAAAGATAACAATATGTAAGGCTACAAAGTTAAATTAAAGCTTAATAAAAGAGGAGGAATTATCAATAGCATGTCAAAGACTACCACAAATTTCACATCATTACAAAAAATAAAGCAACAAATCTAATGGAGCCAACGTTTAATTTTTCTGTATGGAACCATATAAATTAAATAAGAGGAGCAAAGAAATATATGAAAAAAAAATAAACATTGAAAGAAGGGATTCCAAAAACTAAAGTGCTCATAAAGTGTGTGAATTTTTGCAAAATTAGGGTTTTAGCAGAGCCTGTGGTTGGAAGGCCTAATGCATTGGTGTAGTGACTAAGTAATTTATGCACACAACATTTTGAGCACATCAGTGGCTAGTATAAAGTCACAATTTATTGTAACTCAAGTTTATCCATGTTGGTGGAACTAAAGGAAAGGGTTCAATATGTGCATTTTTAGAGAGCATATCGTAAGCATGCGACATTCAAACATGACTCTTTAAATATGCTCATCTTATTAATCTTTGTGAAATATATTGAATAGATGGATTGGAAATATCACAAAAAGGTTCCTAATATTTGTGATATTGCTAAAGTTTTTGGTGATATTTCCAATCCATCTATTCAACCCGAATGGATTGGAAATATCACAAAAAAAAATTGCTACAATGTGAATATATTAATGTGAATGGAGTATTAGTGCGAATATATTACCTGTAGTGAGGAAAAGAATATTTTTCGTCTTAGTATTACGTGTGACATAAATATTTTGAAGAGATAGTGCATATGGAGGTGTGTTGGCCAATGAGATAAAGTGCAAAGACATGTGTGTTTGAAAAGAATCGAGAAGCTAGTGTGCATCATTGGAATAGATTATTGGTGGCATGGTTACAATGCCTACAGATGCATTATAGTAGCTAATATAATGATATAAAATAGAGGTTCCTACAGTGGAACAAATATTATAAAGAGAAAGGCAAAGTCTATACATAGTGTGGTTGTGGGGGCTTATAGATAGTATTATATTGATGACATATAAGCTTTGATATGATGATGTAAAAGAGAAAAAATTGAGTTTATATCCTATTCATAAAATGTTGAAAAAGTTTGCTTTATTTTATTGTATGAGACATACATGTTTTACTATGAGAGATTGATGACGCGGAGATATATATTTGTAGCTACTTGTTATATCACTAATGTATTTGTGATTGCAGGGGTAGAGATCTCAATTGTATAGCTAATTCATCATTGTCATAGTGAGTGAGTTGTAATGAGTTGAATGTAAATTGCCTTGACTTCTTCTACCATGAATTAATTTTGATGTAAATCCTTGCAATATTCTTGTAAATCAAGTGTGTGAATTTTTGCAGAAAATAGGGTTTTAGAAGAGCCTATGGTTGGAAGGTCTAGTGCATTGGTGCAGTGACTAATTAATTTATGTACACAACATTTTGAGCACATTAGTGGCTACTATAGAGTCACAGTTTATTGCAACTCAAGGTTATCCATGTTGGTGGAACAAAAGGAAAGGGTTCAACATGTGCATTTTTAGAGATCATATTGCAAGCATGTGAAATTCAAATAGGACTCTTTAAATATGTTCATCTTATTAAACTTTGTGAAATATATTGAATAGATGGATTGGAAATATCACAAAAAGGTTCCTATTATTTTTTATATTTCTAAAGTTTTTTGTGATATTTCCAATCCATCTATTCAATGCAAATGGAATATCACAAAAAACCGCTACAATGTGAATATATTAATGTGAATGGAGTATTAGTGCAAATATATTACCTGTAGTGAGGCAAAGCATATGTTTATTCTTAGTATTACGTGTGACAAAAATATTTTGCAGAGATAGAGCATATGGACGTGTGTTGGCCAATGAGATAATCTACAAAGACCTATGTGTTTGAAAAGAATTGAGAAGCCAGTGTGCATCATTGGAATAGATCATTCGTGGCATGGTTACTACGGCTATAGATGAATTATAGTAGCTGATATAATGATATAAAATAGAGGTTCCTACATTGGAACAAATATTATAAAGACAAAGACAAAGTCTATACACAGTGTGGTTGCAGGGGCTTATAGATAGTATTATATGCCTAACATATAAGCTTTGATATGTTGATGTAAAAGAGGGAAAATTGAATTTATATCCTGTTCACATAGTGTTTAAAGAGTATGTTTGATTTTATTGTATGAGAAATATATGTTTTACTATGAGAGATTGATGACTGAGATATATGTATTTTGTAGCTACTTGTTATATGACTGATGTATTTGTGATTGCAAAGGTAGAAATCTCATTTGTATAGTTGAGTCATCATTGTCATAGTGAGTGAGATGAAATGAGTTGTATGTAAAGTGCCTTGACTTCTTCTGCCATGAATTAATGTTGATATAAAGCCTTACAATATTATTGTAAATCCATATAGTGGTTGCTAGTGTATTGGGTTGGTTGATGATATGTTGTTGACCAACATTGATGTAATTAGCATATATACCATCATGGTACTAACATTGTATTGCTAGTGAGGTTACTTTTTATGGCTTAGACCATGTGTTATTACCCATGTATATTCATAATATCTGTAATGTTGGGTCCTTGTATGGTTGAACATGAGGAGCCTTATTGTGATAATAGTTGCGGGCAGAGAGAATATTTTATTTCTTGTTGTTGATTTGATAGTGTTTTTGAGTTCAATCCAAGAGTATATGGATGTTGGAGATGTAATTACTGATGTATTTTATACCAATATCCTTGTAATGTCTGATGTTTGTATGTTTGTTGCATATTCCATTTGATGTATTTCATGTTACTGCTGAGAAGTTCATGTTCATATCATAAGATTGTTTGCATATGGAGTTGTTAATCAAAGATGGACAGAGTAGTATTGTTTCCAAGGTTTTATCATTTTTGTATTTTTTTTGAGAAGAAAGTGTGGGTTAGATTATTGGTATTAGTCCATGTTAATAGGACTATTTTCTATGATGGACAAAATTGTTTCATGTCAAGACTGATATTTCATGGTTGTAGAGTTAATGATGTTACTACTTCTCATGATGCACATGTGTTGTTTCTGCTATGATTAGAGCATTGCTATGTTGATGGAATGTATATGTTGATATGTTCAATAGAGTTGTTTTGAGGGATGGCGGGCGAACGCAGCAGGAGGGTGTCGGCAGCAGGCGCTAAGCCAGATCTAGGCCCGTAGGGCCGAGGACAGGACCCATCACCAATGGACGGGGCGTAGGCAGCAGCAGGCCGTCTCCATTCTGGTGAAAGGCAGGTAGGGATCAGCAGGTGGAGGTCCACTGTTTCACGAAGACCGGACACCTGGAGGCCATAGTAACTGTAAAATGCGAAGGTAAATTCCTCAGGGGAATAGGAATAGAATTTTTCGATCAGCTACTCCTCAGCCCGTGACAATCCGACATCGAACCGCGATCTGCACGTAACCATGGTTAATCCGGACGAGGGTATTGACCTAGACCCAGAGATGGAAGATATTCTCTCTGTCTGGGGAAAAGACCCAACACCTGAGAACATTGAACGTTATTTCGGAACGGTGGAAGCCCTAGCACCCTCTCCGTTCTGTTCGGACTCAGATAGATCGCCCTATTCCCTCTCAAACGCGACCAAGGAACTGCATGAGAAGACGGCAGCCGAGCACCAGGGGGGAAAGATTCAGCACCAGCTGCCAAGATCGAGCAAGGGAAACCTCCAGACAAGCCCGATCATCCCTCATTTCGGGAATAAAGGGAGACTAGGTTTTGCAGGACCGATTCTTTCTGGAGGTTTAGAAGACACTGTAAACCTTGGATCAAAGCAAGGGAAAAGGCCTGTAGGAGAAGCAGGTAGACCAGCAACCATCACAAGGGTTTCAATAACAACAAGCAGGGACAACCCTAAAGAGACCAATAGGCTGGATCAGAGCTCAGAAGACATCCAGGAGTCAAGGGAGGAAGACAGGCGATCAATTCAGGGGTCTCAGGTAATTAATCTCGCTCTGTTCGAATTACAAAACCCTCCTACTTCTTATGTGAAGGAGACTTGTCCGGAGCCAGGCTCTCTTCCCCAGATCTCCGAGCCAGACTCTCACAGAGGGCAGCAGGCATACGAAGCACTAAGAAACACTGCAAGAGGAGCCAAATCCGCAGAAGGGCAAAGGAAAAAACAACGATTGATCAAATCCCAAGGGGTAGAAGGAAATATGGTGCTGGGTGTGGACGTCCAGATTGAAGAAGTGTTGGAGGTCGCTGAATGCACCCTGGTTGGTAGAGCTAGAGGGAAGAAATTCTCATCCGAATTCATCCAAGCTTGGGGGAAGCAGAATTGGCAATCGGACTTGATCAGAGACTTTCGGGTTCTGACTTTAGCTAAAGGATGGTTCTCAGTCTGGTTTGAAAACAAAGAGGTAGCAGATTGGGTTCTGAAGAGGCACTGGTCTCTCGGGAACATCCCGGTGCTGTTCAAAAACTGGAGCCCCATGTTTGATGCAGTCCACGAAAAGGCTGATGTTTTCTCGGTATGGGTTAGAGCGCCAGGACTGCCATCGTTCCTATCGGTTGAATCGGTGTTTAAGGCGATTGGGAACCGGCTGGGCATTTATTTGGAGGCAGACATGTCTTTCCAGGAAACTCACAATAGGGCTATGGCTCGAATCCTGGTTAGTCTTAAACCTAGTGGAGGACTAGCAGAGAAGATCATCCTGCAATATAAGGATTATGTATTTGAACAAATCCTGGACTATGAATACTTGTCGTTCCGCTGCCATAGATGCCATGAATATGGGCACTTGGCAAAGGAATGTCCCTTAGGAAGACGGTGGAGAAGGTCTCAGAGAACAAGGGAGAGGATGGAAAAGATCTATAGGCGCCCTCATTTCCATCCAAACAAGGAGATATCCATAGCTCAGGAAGACGAACCTATGGATGTAGACATGCAGTAGGGGAGCCAAGGCCAGGAAGCAGAACCCCAGGCACCCCCGAAGGAAATGATTGATGTCGGACCGGGACCAGGGGCTCCACAGAAGCTCGCTGAAGAGGCACCATCGAGCTCTTCTCCAAGCCCTGTCGAGGAACAAAAGGGCATGAATTCCAATCCAATTCCTTCTACTCTTCCTATCATTGAAAATAAAGACAAAGGTTTGGATGAATGTTTAGCTGATGATCCAAACATAAAATCCTTTTATTATGATTTAAATGTTAAAAATGTAAAGATGAACAAAGGCAAACTGGAAAATTATATTTATAGTCTATCTGCAGCTATCCCCACTCTGGATTTGAATTGTGACGGGTGTGGCCTTATCCCCCCCTCTCAGGCCCAACAACCTCTATGTCCCTATAATCTCCGCTCCCTAGTAAACAAGCCTGGTTCCTTGTCTGTTGTGGGAGGCATCGATCCATCCTCTTCCATGAGCCAGCCAAGGAAAAAAAGGGGTAGGAAATCTAAGCTCTCTGAAGCCCAAGTCCAGGCTATATTCAATGTGGCAGACGGGAAGCAACTTTCAATCACCGGGGCACTTAGAGCAGTGCAAAGCCCCGCCTCTGTTTTAAAATGATAATTACCTCATGGAACTGTAGGGGTTTAGCCAGCAAACCCAAAAAACTAGCTCTTAGGGAGTTAGTGATGAGCTCTAAGGCGGATGTCCTCCTTCTTCAGGAGACTCTGGGGAAAGGGGAGGACATTGAATCAATGCTTAACGCACTCCTACCAGGATGGACTTTTACAACCATGGATTCTGACGGCCACTCTGGAGGCTTGGCTGTTAGAATCAGAGAAGGTAAAATTAAGTTCTGGAACCGATGGGGTATGAAGCAGGTGCTGGGGATAGAATGTCAGTCCACAGAATTCGAATTTCCCTTAACTATCATCAACATTTATGGGTCGTGTCAAGAAAGGATTCCCTTCTGGAACGACTTGATGGGAAACTCGCTTGTGAAGAATAACTATATGGTGATGGGAGGAGATCTAAACTTCTCATTAGGAAGAGCGGAAGCCTGGGGCCCTGCTGCAAGAGAGGATCAACAATTAGATTTTTTTATGAATCTATTAGCCTCAAACAACCTCATAGAAGCAAATCTCATCAAGCTGAAACCAATTTGGAGGAACAGAAGAGTAGGAGAAGCCAGAGTGGCGAAGAGATTAGATCGATTCTTAATTAATGAGGCTCTATCTGCTGCAATTCCTTTATTCAGGCAATGGGTAGAATAAGGGGGCCCTTCGGACCATTTTCCGATATATCTTGAGATCTCCAAAGCCCCCTCAAAACCCCCAGCTCCTTTCAAATTCAATGCCTCCTGTCTTCAAGAAGAATCCTTCAACAAACTGTTCCAAGAAATATGGATTCATCCTGCCAGAGGTTCTCAAGAGAATAAAGGATTCTTATTTATGGAAAATCTCAAAAGACTGAAAAAGGCAACTTTGTTATGGGCAAAGGACAGAAAACTAAAGCAGAATGAGGACCTATCCAAGATAAACGAGGAACTCCAAAAGCTCGAAAGCATAGAGGCGGATGGATATGCAACCCTTGAATCAAAGGAGAAAATTGTATCCCTGGAAAAGCACAAGAATCAAATCCTGTTGGAAAAAGAGGAAGAATGGAGACTTAAGAGCAGAGCAATCTGGCTCAAAGCAGGGGATGACAATACCAGTTTCTTCCATAATTTTGCAAAAGGAAGGAAGAGCGCAAACACCATCTGGCACTTAAAGACAGAAGAAGGAAGGGAGGCCAAGACCTTTGAAGCTCTTTCAACCCTTGGGGTGAACCATTTCCAATCCTTATACAAAGACAATGGTGAGATCACCATTGTGGAAGTCATCCAAGCAGCACAATGCTTTCACAAATATGTGGAGGAGGAAGAAGCAAACCTCCTTATGGATCCTGTTTCGAAGGAGGAAGTGGAAGGTGTCATAAAATCCATGGCAAAAGAGAAAAGCCCCGGACCGGATGGTTGGTCGGTAGAGCTATTCTCGCATTTCTTTGAGTAGATTGGAGAAGAAATTACAGAAGTAGTGGAGGAATCAAGATTAAAGGGAGAGATTTATAGTCCTTTCAATGCAACCTTCATTGCTCTCATTCCAAAAAAGGAAGCCCCGGAATATTTCGAGGACTTTAGACCCATCTCTTTATGCAACAATATTTATAAAATAATTGCAAAAGTGATAGCTCTCAGGATCAAACCAATTCTTTCAAGGCATATCTCACCTGAACAATTCGGGTTCCTGAATGGGAGACAAATTCATGAAGCAATAGGGGTGGCTCAGGAGGTCCTTCACAGTGTGAAGATGAAAAATAAGAAGGGAGCTGTAATCAAAATTGATTTATCAAAGGCCTACGACAGGATAAACTGGTCATACATCCGCCTGCTCCTAACGCACCTCGGTTTCAAAGTGGACTTCATCAGATGGGTCATGGGGTGTATCACAGATGTCAGTTATGCAATACTCATAAATGGGGCAGCCACCCCTTTTTTCAAAGGACAAAAAGGGTTGAGGCAAGGATGTCTGTTGTCCCCCTTGTTATTCCTCTTAGTGGCTGAAGGCTTAAGCCAGCTGATTCATAAAAGCAGAAGGGAAGGCAAGATAAAAGGTATAGAGGCAGCAGTAAACCTATTCATATCTCACCTTCTCTTTGTAGATGATATTCTGGTCTTTACCAATGGCTCCATAAATGAATTAAAGGAGCTAAAAAATATCTTTGTACTATTTATGAAAGCTACCAGAATGCAGATCAATCCCAGGAAATCTCAAATCATAGTGGAAGGACTAAATAGACAAGAAAAGGAGCAGTTCAGCTTATACTTTCCATATGAAATGTGCAATATGGTCTCTCCGTTTAAGTACCTGGGATTCTGGTTGAAGCCAAATGATTACAGGAAGGAGGACTGGTCTTGGCTAATTGCAAAGATTGAAGCTAGAATCAGGCACTGGAGCTTTAAATGGCTGTCCAGAGCAGGGAGATTGACCCTGATAAAATCCGTGTTACTAGCCATCCCAGTTTACTGGGCAGCTTTAACATGGGTCCCTAAAGGTGTGCTGGAGAAAATTAGGAGAATCTGTTGCAGATTTCTGTGGTCAGGATCCAAAGAAACTTCGGTTCTCCCTTGGGTTGCATGGGAGAAAGTGGCGAAACCAAAAGACTGGGGCGGTTGGGGGATAAAAAGATTGCCTGACTTCGGACTTTCATTGGCAACTAAATCAGGGTGGCGCCTCATTAAGATGGAAAATCTCTGGACTAGAACGATTAAAAGAAAATATATAGATCCAACTCCTATGGAAGTTTGGATCAGGAACCCAGTCAAGAGCCAAAAGAATGTGTCGGCAATCTGGAAAGCAACTCTGGAGTCTTTTAAAGTAATCGAGCAAGGTCTAGCATGGAAGGTAGGGAATGGCGAAAAGGTAAAGATAGGAAAGGATCCCTGGGTTGGATGTACTAAAAGCTATGCCCTTTCCCCTGAACTAGTTCAGCAGTTAGAGGATAAAGGGCTTCATTACCTTAGTCAAGTGGCAAATCTGGGCTCTTCATCCATCTGGGGTCAAGCTTGGAAGAATGGTGAAGAATTGGATCTGGAGCAAAGATGGGGGAACGAATGGAGTGTTTTTACTCAGGAACTCTTCAGATCAAATGTTCGGCTGAATGACAGACAGGATGAGTTAATTTGGGCACACACTGACTCCGGGGAATATGCTCCAAAGAGTGGATATAATTTCCTTATGTCAAGGAAAGGATGGGGGAATCCCGAGTGGTGGTCAAAACAGCTATGGAAACTTAAGAGCCCCCCAAAGTCAAAAATTCTTTTCTGGTGCATTTTAAAAAATAAAATTCCAACTTGGGACATCCTGCAGACCAGATTCATGCAAGGGCCTAGGAGATGCACCTTGTGCAAATCAGAAGCAGAATCTATAACCCACCTTTTTCTAAAGTGCACAGAAGCTATTAAAATATGGGGAGAGGTAGGGAATATCTTGAACAAAAAGCTTGAATGGGAAGGTAACAATGTGCAAGAAGCTTGGCAGAAGTGGTGGCACTCTCATCCAAACGGGAACCTGCACAACCTCCCTCTCATCATTAGCTGGGGTATTTGGATAGCCAGGAATAGGAGTATTTTTCAGGATAAGGGAACACCCATAACTATCACAGCTAGTCAGAGCACTGCCATCTTTTCTAGTATTCCCGAACCTAAGGAAGCCCACTCCCAAAGAATCGTCCCAGAAATGCAGATCACAAAAGGAATCCCCTGGGCTTTCTTCGATGGTGCCTCTCAAAACAATAAAGCAGGAGCAAGCCTAGTCATCAACGAAACCCCATCTCACGTCCTAAAAGCTTCTGTGGGACTAGGAACTGGCACTAATAACTTTGCAGAACTCCTTGCATTGAAATTTCTTATATGTTGGCTCATTCAAAGGCACACCCTCACAATTCAAATTTTTGGGGACTCCCAAATAGTGATCAGATGGGTAAATGGTCAAAGTACTTGCAGCAACCAACTATTAAAACAAATCTTGGGAGAAATTCAGAGACTTAAATCTTATTTTAACAGTTTCTCTCTTCGCCACATTTACAGGGAAAGGAATGACACAGCGGATAAACTTTCTAAAGACGATCTTCAACAGGATCTGGGCAGCTGGAAGATTGTAGAAGAGGACCAAGGCCAAATCAGAAGAACAGAACAGCCGCCCTATAATCAGCCTATCTAATACTCTAGCAGAATTTTTGTTTCATTTTACACTTTTCAAAATATTGTATACAAAGATAAATCCATATCAGCGCTGGCAGTTCGGCCATTAAAACTTTTTATTCGGGTGATGGGCCGTTTTCCTCTATGTTGAGGAGGCCCGGCATGCTGGAAAATATTTTTTGAACAGTCCTTCTTTTCAGTATAAGAAAGGCGTTTTAAAGTTACCGGTACAAAGGTAAACAGAACAGTTTTCAGCACTACACAGTTTTTGCAAAAGACAGTTTTTTGTATAAAACAGACATGGCAATCTCTCAGATTGACAAGGGATGCTTCAGCATTTGCAATGTAAACTTTTTATCAACTTAATAAAAAGTTTCGTTTTTTCCTTTGGAAAAAAAAAT